>JAEANM010029792.1:0-10120 GCA_017656035.1 Myanophis thanlyinensis | reverse complement strand
GATGACCGGGGTCTGATAGTTTCTTTCCTGTTTTACACTGAAATCCACCACCAGTTCCTTTGTTTTGCTGACATTAAAAAGGAGCTTGTTTGACATTAAGAAGGAGTCAACCTTGAGCCGGTGAGTCTTGAACTGCTGAACTGCTCACAGTCAGTGGTGAGTAGAATTAGCCTGCAATACTGCATTCTAATCACTTTACCACCATTTCACTCATAAAGCTATTATTCTGCTCTGCTACTCAATGAATCACCTCGGGGCGCAACGGGAAACATAGCATGCAGCTCCTGAAGCACTTCAGCGCTAGATCTCAACACTGACCGGAGCCCTCAGTAATTACCACTCCCATTTTCCACCAGAGACCACAAATCTGTCTCCCTACCTGGCCACCTGGGAGGAGATGCTCGCATTCCTATACCTACTATAAGCTTGGGGGGTCTTTTCACAGCTCAAGGTTGACTGAGCCTTCCATCCATCTGAGGTTGGTAAAATGAGGACCCAGATTGTTGGGAGATACATGCTGACTCTGTAAACAGCTTAGAGAGGGCTGTAAAAGCATTATGAAGCAGTATATAAGTCTAAGTGCTATTGCTATTAAGGATGTGCATCCATTGCATATATTCTTGGACCAAGAGGCTCTGCTCATGCTCACTGATGGCCTCCAGACTGGACTACGGCAATGCACCTTACATGAGACTGCCTTTGAAGAGTACTTGGAAGCTTCAACTGGGCCATGACCCTGAAGGGACACCATGCACCCATTTTGTACTTTTCAGCCATTTTAATATTTTGAACGGCCTTCCATGTTCCTTCTGAGATAAATACAAAGCTACAGTGATAGACAGGGCTCCAAAAGCTATCCTGTTGCTCTGCCATTTAAGGACCAGCTATGACAGAGGAACCGCCAGAGGTTGATAGATGACAGATGTGACTGACCTACCTTTGCTTTTCCTGACTTCATGAGATGTACCAGATCTCAAAATTTCTCACTTTTCCGATAAGAAATGCTTGCTAGATGTGTTTGCTTTGATAATCTTTAAAATCAGATGATATTTTTTGCAAGCATGGGCATAAAAAGGCTGGAAACTTTTGTCCCTGGTCGTTTGATTTCAGATTCATTACATTTTCAATGGTAGTTTGAAACATCCTTATATATCATTGATAATTTCAGGAATTTAAGATAAATTTTTAAAATGGATAAATTTTCTTCCAGTATTAAAACTCAATATCAAGCCTGATGTCCACATTTATTCCCGGTGATCAAGAATATCGTAACCAATGTTTTTGTTGCATTTTAATTGCATTTAACATGCACTGTTTCACATACTCATGTTCATGATTACTAAAAACCTATTTGTTCCAACAGGCTGGTCTGGCCTAGTACTAATTAGTTGGGGTTTTTTAAATTGGGTTTTAAATGTTTAACGTTCAATTTTAATTTTTTTAATTTCATATTAGGTTTTAAATTTAAATTGTGATCAGCCACCCAATGTAGTTTTAACTTTTAATTTGTTTTTAAATTGTTATTTATTGTGTGTTTTTTAGATGGCTGTACACCACCTCGAGCCTTTCGGGAGGAAGGCGGTATAGAAGTCTGAATAAATATATAAATAAATAAATAAATAAATAAATAGGTTGGGAGTGTGTGTGGAGGATGCCATTTTGCAATGGTACTCTCCTTTCTCCAGGTTACTTCCAGCGGAGGAGAGGTTGAGTGCTAGGCTCTTGCTTGTAGGGTTCCTCAGGGCTTGATACGCTTTCCATTTTTATTTAATATCTACACAAGGCTACCCATTGTTCCTGGCAATGAAAAATCCTGCATGGCAATTGTAGGGTGCCCATTGCCTCACATCAAGTGTGGCCATGGCAAAATGTCCCCACAATATTTCCACTTGAACTGTTATGAAGAGTAGTGTGGTGGTGCCTTCAGGGTTTGTTTGGGGAGGGGGTTCTTTGCAAATGCAGGAGAGCAAGCATTGTTCTCTCTTCTCCTCATCATTTTTGCTTTATTTTGCTCCCACGAACCTGCTCGAGCTGCCCTTTGGAGCTGTCCAGGCTCTATTTATAATTGAGATGGGTTTGAGGTTTATGTTTTTATTTTCCTCCGAGACTGAGAAACTGCTGACTAGAATATAGGGCACCTCAGAGCATTTCTGATTGCATTTTCCCCTCTCAAAGATGGAAATATTTTTATATCTACGTGGGTGGTTCTTGCTTGGTGCTCAGGCAGACAGCTCCATATGTGCCTGTCACACCTTGGCACCCTTGGATATTAATTGGGGCGGTGGGAGGGGACACAATAAATAAACACAATTTATTGAAACAGAAATAGAAAACTGCAGAAAAATATTTACTCTTCCCACCTCACATGGAACTTTTAAAAAGAAACAAAACACATCAAGGTGATGAACGGCTATATTTAGATTGATTTATGTAACTGCTCTATTGGTCTTGAATAGTGACCTCACACCTCTTCCTTCAACCCCGAACTCTCTCCCCACCTTCCCCCTCCCCCACTGAGGCTGTGTCTTTGCTTTAAATTTGTGAAGTCAGGGGCATCTGAGTTTATCTGCGTGCCTAATTCCAAAAAGCAAGATGGCAGCCATGATGTACATAAAAAAGAAGTGAGAGTTTGATTATGCATCTTGGCTCTTTTTGACACTCCCACCCTTACCAAGAAAATATCCCTGTGCAAAGTACAAAAAAGAGCGCTCTTCCAAACATGCACAAAGGATTTTATTTTGGTCCATCTTTAAATCACGGCAGCTTGCTCACCCAGATTTAGAAGGAGTTTTAAAAAGGGGTGGGTGGGGTGTTCAGGCTTCTGGTAAGGTTGATTCATGGCACCTTTGTTTTTACAAATCTGCTTTAATAGCAAGGTTGGGCAGCACTTCAGAGCTGAAGAGCGTAGAATGAGAAACAGTTCTCCTGAAAGAGAAATGTCACCCATTTCTTAAAGTAGCTGAGCTGTGTGATTCTGGGAATAGGCAGTTTTGGTTTAAAGCAGTGTTTCTCAACCTTGGTGACTTTAAGATGTCTGGACTTCAACTCCCAGAATTCCCCAGCCAGCTTTGCTAGTTGAAGTCCAAACATCTTAAAGTCAGCAAGGTTGAGAAACACTACTTTAAAGGTTTGTTGCCACATATTGTACATGTACCCAAGCATAACCTGAAAGATCCTTTCTCCTTGAAATCCAAAGAATTGCCTAGCCTTAACTTGAGAATACCTGGAAAACATAGTTCCCAACCAGCCAGTGGGGTATAGTGGTTAGGTTGTTGGAATAGGAGCAGAGAAATTCGCTTCAAGTATTCCCTCAGCTTGGGAAGGAAATTCACAAAGTGACTTTGGGCCAATAATTTGGCTCAACTTGATTGACCTCATTGGACTGTTGTGTGGAAAAAAAAATATAAAGGAAGATTTGTTGTGTATATTGCCTTGAGCTGCTGGAGAAAAAGGGAGACATTATAGCAGTTTCCCTAATTTGATGCCTTCCAGATGTAATTTCTCTAGAGTAACACCAATCAACCTGACTACTGATTTACTATATAGGGTTTTTTTTAATAGAGGATTTTGGTGAGAACTAGATAAAAAGCAAGTGATAGAATCAAATTGCTAATGTAAATAATGTTTTTCCCTTGAATAACTTTAGGTATGTCATTCTAGGGCTCTTTATGATCATGTATGGGCATTTCTATAATTGACTCTTTGTGCATCTCATCTCATTTTAATGTTTAAGTTGTATCATATTATGTACAAAAACTTTCATGGATTTTTCTCCTTCACCTGCACCTAAGGTTTACCCTACAATTGGGTGTTTGGAGGATGCCCTTCCAATTATTGTCAGGAGAAGCAATCTTGAGCCTGAGATGCTCATTTCCTATTGCTGTCTTAGATGTGTTGATCGTGAGGGCCTTCAAAGTACTAAATTCACAAGTGTTTGGGGTGACTGTCCCATAAAGCATCATACAATGTGTCCTTCTTAGAGGGGACAAGAGGTTTGGGCAAAGTTTTGAAAATGTACTTTAATTTAGCAAAGCTTCAGTCAATTCATTTCCTTACAGCAAATTCAGGACCTGCTTCAAAGCATTACATGGCTTTGAAACACTTCCTAGTCATTCTGAGCAGTTTGCAATTTTGGAAATTTTTTGTCAGAGTGTGCACAGGTCTATCATGTATGCACCCAGGAGCAAGTACAGCAAACAGTGGTTTGTATTAAATAGTGGTTTTTATCTACAATAGGAATATAGGAATACTATACATACATGTGCTACAAGCAGTATCTAAACAAACAGCAATTACAGCAGAGAAGAAATCTGATGAACGAACACTCTACCAAGGCCTCCTCTTATTACACAGGCTCTTAAAGGGATAACAGCCAAAAACCCTGCTGACTCATTCCCATCATTGCATCAGCTGGCCAGCTCTTAAAAGAGCTCTTAAAGCTCTTAACCTTGACACTTGTCTATTGTTTCTGTAGTTGTTATAGACAAATTTCAATCCTTCAAATTGGATTTGAAGAACACTGGGAAAGTGTTGGGTAGTGTGATGGGTCGATTTCTTTGATCTCTTTGCCTATCAGAAATCTTTTAGAATGGAAGAACATTCAACTTCCCTGCTCTCAATTCTTTTTTCCCATGCCAGCTCCTGTTTTTTCTCTTGTGCTAATGGAATCTTATACTTCAATGCTGGTCTTTTCAAGATAATTGTGTCAGCTCCGCCTCTCCAATGGGAAGGGAGGACTGACAACCCCTCCCCTACCACTGCCATGCCGTTCCTTGGCTTGCTGGCTGCCGCCTGAGGGAAGAAGCCCATCCCATTCTTCCCAAAACTGTTGAACATTGCCGGATGGGCCCAGAACCTTGGGAGCAGAGGAAGCTCGCACAGATGAGCGTCACAGAAGCTAATTGGATGGGAGGTGGCTCAAACTTGCATCAGCTGAGAGGCACAACCAATGTAGGTGCAGGAGCATGCCAGCTGCACAAGGGCAATGGCTTGGCTTTAATTATTTTAACTGAATGGCCTGGCGGGTGTGATGGCGAGGGGTAGGGGTGCATGTACAAGTTAAGGGCGAGGCACTTAAGCGAGCACTGGGTGTTAGCACTAACTATGCTTCCCTGCATGGATGTCAGCGTGTGCCGGTACTCTGATTGGAGGAAATAGAAAACCACAGTTTATTCCTAGCTTTGTTGCCTGATTCCTTTCTGTGAGTGCCGCAATGTTGACAAACTGGGAGTTGCCTTGTTTAGCCTAACTTCCCACCAGGGAGAGTAATGATAAGATCCTCTCCAAGAAGGGTCAAGATTGCTAACCAGCTATGCCAGCCCACCTGGTGCCCCAGCAAGTCAGTGATAACACACTGCAAATCTCCCCATTTTACAAAGGTAAGTCAGGGGAGATAGTTAAAAAAAATGTCTGCAGTCAAAAGATTAAAGATACTCAGTTGATATGAGTCAGGATTAATGTGCTCTAGAGGGTTTGTCATTTTTGCTATTTTTAGCCCATTCTGCCAAAAATAGAACAGCTCCATATGTTTTGAAAATTGGACAAAGCTGTATGGGCAAAATTTTTGTATGGATTTCTATCAACAATTCTCTACAAAATGATTTGGGTTACTCTTGAGGTCAAAATTTGAATGGTTTGAACTTATACCCTCTTCAAGACTTGAATCTCCAATATAAATGGAATCAAGGCTGGTTTAGACAGACCTAAGAGAGATACATACTGTAGAGAAGACCTGACTGTCTACAACACTGGTGTCAAACTTGTGGTGTCACATTGCTGTCACATGATGTTTCATATTTTTCTCCTTCACAGAGCTGGGATGGGCATGGTCTGCACGTGATGCATCTGGCCCATGGGCCACCAGTTTGACACACCTTATCTACAAGGTGAATGGAGATTCTCTTGTTACTAAGGAAGATGGAAAGAGGGCACAAGAACGGGAGCAAACAGGTGGATTCCTTTTCTGCCTCAGAATGGATTTTTTGGATCTTCTTTCTCTGCAGTGACCAAATTCCATTGGTACAGCCAAAAGTAGCTTGAAGCCAACCACATTTATTAAGTCTGTTAGGAGGGGAAAAAAAAGAATGGACTAATGTATTCTTCTCATATCGTCTTATATTCAGTTTTTAAAATAAAGCAAAAAAGCTATGATAAACCAGATATTTGATACAAGATACTCCTATAAAACTGTGACAATAAAATGAATTTATATTGGTTCACCCTTAACATCTAGGTAACCAGTAAAAGCTACGGGAAGAAAAAACACAATTCATTGAAAATCCTTGGATACTGTATCAGAATAGGTACTAATCAGGTGAGCCTCTGTGTAGAAAGTTAGATGACTAGGATGTAACTCTGAGAAGAGTTTCACTTCAGAAATTGAGTTAATAGCATTTAAAAGGATCTCAATGTCTGAGAATCTGTTCATCACCAAGTAGGCAATTGCTCCTCAGCTATCATGGTATGACTGAGATGAAGAAGAAAAAACAGACAAACAAACAAACAAACAAGGCAGCTCTTACTTTCTGCCATTGCCTTTTTTCTCTATTATTTGTCACTTGACAGAAGTCACTGACTGTTGAAGTGAGGGAAATCTGCCCAAACTCTCAGAACCACAAATATTCCAGTTGATTGTGGGCAAGAATGAATCCTGTTGCTCATTCTCTTCTCCCTGTCCCCCAGCTATTTTCATTTTCTGCTGTGTCTATGAGATCGTAATTCTAAGGCAAGCTTTTTACTAATCTTAAATGTCCTGTCCTCAAAAGGCTTTTGTTTTTCAGCTTAAGAACAGAGTAAAAATGCTTCAAATAAGGAAAGTGAACGAGTAATGCGTAACGGCTATTCTGTACCACTAGCTTTGGCTGGTATAACAAATTGGTTCACTTGTCTCAAAAATGTAATACCAATCTATAGATGTACAGAACAAAATACAGTAGAAAAATACATAGATACTGTGTGATTAAAAGTAACTGCTTGCACCTCACATACAACCTTATTGTTCAGTCTATGCTAATGTAATATAAAACACTTAAGTGGGCAGTAGTCCTCACAGGAAAATTTAGGAGCAGGAAAAAAGAGGTACTCCCTTGATTTGTGTCTTGAAAGCCATTCTCTCCTGGACATTTTGGATTTGCCAGAGTGCATGCTAAATTCAATGTGATTTGGAGGTTTTAAAAGTAGGCAAGACAAGATGTAGTGTGTCACTGCAAAAATTACAGTACAATAGAATAGAATTTGAATACAATAAAATACAGTAGAATTGGAAAACGTTGTGTTATTTGCTAGAGATGCATTACAACTGATGCTGTTTCTCCCCCCTATATCAGTTGTACTGGAAGTAGTGGAAAGTGAATGGAAAAATATATTTCAGATCTTTAAAAAATACTATTTATAACACAATATTCAACTTTATATAATCCAGGTCACTTAAAAGATAGATTGCTGCTAAAGCTATGTGGGCATGAACAATAACAAAAATTGCAAGACTTAAATCAGAAATCGATGATATATTCTGTAATTAAGACCAAGAAAATATCTAAGGAAAGATTCCACTGTTTGTGGGAAAATGTACAATATTCTAGTAAACATAATTAAGCATATTAATGTTTAAGCAGATGTTTGATGCCAAACCATCCAATTGAGGCAGTAGTAAAGAAAATAGAGTTTCAATGCGGATTGAGATATTATTGTGATGCCATAGCGATATCAATGGTCATGCTTTGTTTCACCTCCTTTTCCATGATTACATTTCTGAACAGCGCAAAGGACCCTGCTGTGAAAAGGCTCCAAAAGTCCTCTCTAGATCCAGCTTAATATGTCCTTCCACATAAAGAACGAGGAACGGCTGCTTGAGAGTTGCTCTTACTATAACACTGCCTCTTACCTTTGGAGTGCTCTCCCTAGAGGAGGTTCATCTGCTACCTGCTTTGTTGACTTTTGGATCCCATGCCAAGATGTTTCCAGATGCAGCTGTTTCCAACCTAAAATGGGGGTGCTCGATAGGTTGATCGCAAAGATCGTGTGGGTAGATTGTGTGAGGAAAGGAAGGCTCCGCCACGGCTCGTGTTCATTTAAAAAAAAAATTCCCTGCCTTTTGCTGTGATTTGGAAGTGGGATTGCTCCTGGGTGAGCAGCTGGAAGAAGAGAAGCCACTGCTGCGGCTCATGGAAAGGAAAACTTTTTTAAAATGAACATGAGCCATGGTGGTGGCTTCTCTTCTTCCAGCTGCTTGCAGGAGCAATCCCGCTTCCAAAGCGCAGAAAAAGGCAGGAAAAACTAACACGAGCCACGTGAAGAAAGTCCTACTCACCCCTTTCTGACCCAGTGGGCAGGGCCAAACACCGTCACTGTTACCAGTACAGCAGAAGTAGCTCACAAGCCCAAAAAATGTGGGCACCCCTGATCTAAAGGGATAAGTCTTAGTTTGGCAGTTTGAATCTCACCAGGCTCAAGGGTTGACTCAGCCTTCCATTCTTCTGAGGTTGGTAAAATGATGAGCCAGATTGTTGGAGGCAATATCTGACTCTGCAAACCGCTTAGAGAGGGCTGAAAAGCACCTAGAAGCGGTATATAAGTCTAAGTGCTACTGCTGTGACACAAAAGACTGAACCCTTTAACACTCTAGAATGCAGGAACAGCATAATGGATTTAAGTTACAGATAGGCAGATTTAACTGAATAGGATTGAAAAACAAATAGATTGAGCAGATGAACCAATTACTATATTGAAACAGAAGTTAAATAGCTGTGTCAGAGATGTTTTAATTAGGATATTTGCATTGAAGAAGAAAAACTGAATGGTCTTGGATCACTGCGATTGTCTTCTTCCTAGTTCTTGAACATTACCTCTATCTGCCGCAGTAAGGCTTTTAAATTCATTTTAACTTCTGATGGGCTGCTTCAGTGATTTTAATTATGTATGTGTTTTTTGTTTTGCCCTACATGCATGTTTGCTATTTTTAGAACCTCTATTTTTGGTACTATTTTTAAATTGTTTATAACCCAAAAGCCTGTATTTGCAGGTCAGCTAAAGATTAAGCCATTCCATTTAAATGATATATAAAGTTTGGTTGGCTGTAACCTTAATTTTTTGGTTTTTATTTCTATTTAACATGCTTATGGAAAGAAAAGATTGGACATATTGCTGTCCTAAACTTTTTTGTGTCAGATACCAAAGTGGGGGTCACAGGAGAAGACCCAAGGCAATTACAATTCATAAAGCTCTATTAATGAAATCCCAGTATTTATGAGAACAGAAAAGTTCTTCCCAAAATGCCTGCAGTGTGCCGAGCTGCAGGGAGAAAATTCCATGGAAGTAGCTCACGAAAGAAGTTGATTTCATTGGGCAAGTTTCATGGCCTTTCAATCTCTCTCCCCAGCCCCCAGCAACATACAACCTTCCTTTGGGAATGCCTAAAGTTTTATCCGGTGCAAGTAACCAGATCCACATATAAAAGGTTCAACTTGACAACTTTATTATATTCTACCTATAGTACAAGAAACTCCTCAGACTGCATTGTTCCCTCCCTCAAACAAACAGGTAAGGTTACGTGAAACCCTAATATGGAGTCAGTCCTAGATGTCTCTTGTGGCTGTGCAAGAACTTAAGGCTAACTCCCTTGCCTGGGTGGGAGTTTCCCAACAAGTTTAGGAATCAGCAACAGAAGGTTGCATGTTAGTGATAGCCCTTAGACACCTGCAAATAGCTATCCTACCTCCTTAAAGTCTTCTATTTTTCATTAAAGATGCCCAATACTGCCACCCATTCCCCATGTTTATTTTTCCAAATTCTTTTCTCAACTTGGTTGATCTTCTCTGGACATACCTTCCTAAAATGCAGTGCTCAGAACCAGATGCAATATTCTACATATGATCTTGCTAAAGCAAAAGAGAAAAGGATGATGGCTTTTCTTGATTTTTCATATGATTCTTCTGTTGATGCAGTTTAAAACGATCTTTTGCTGCACCACATTGTTGACTCATGTTCTCTTTGTGGTTTACTCAGATCTTTTTCATGCATACTATTGCCCAGTATGGTCTTCTACATCTTAAGTTCAAGTTCAAGTTTTATTTGTCACATACATGACACATATATGACATGCAGTGAAATGCTTATGTGACTG
>JAEANM010029791.1:0-10120 GCA_017656035.1 Myanophis thanlyinensis | reverse complement strand
TTACCCTAACTAGGTAACATCATCAGGACTAGTAGTAAGGAGAGCTTGTTTGTAAGTAGTACTTACTAAGTAGTAAGGAGAGCTTGTTTGCTGGCCACTGATTATCTATGGCAGGGTTTCTCAACCTTGGCAACTTTAAGATATATGGATTTCAATTCCCAGAATTCCATTATTCAGAATTCTGGGAATTGAAGTCCATATATCTTAAAGTTGCCAAGATTTGAGAAACGCTGATCTATGGAGATTCTCAATCATCCTGGTTGTAAGAAGCTTCTTGAAATGAGAAGCAAAACATCTTCAGAGACAAAAATCAGAAAGTCAAGTTGCCTCTTGAAAAAAAATTGAGGATGTTACAGATATTTCATTATCCAAACTAGGTCAGAAAACAAGGAAGCTCAGAAAGTACCAAGGACCCCTCATTTCAACACTGAGTTACAAATATTTGTTATTGGTACCAACTGACCACACAAGACATAAGCTAAAGAGGAATGCTGATAGTCCTCAACTTTCAATCACCACTGAGCCCAAAATGTATCTTGCAAAGAAATTTGAGAAATTGGTTAAGTTTTGCCCCGTTTTACAACTTTTCTTGCTATATTTATTAAGCAAATCATTGCAGTTGTTAAATTAGTAACTGGTTGTTATGTGAATCTGATTTCCTCATTGACTGCTGGTCAGAAGGTTGCAAAAGATTGTCACATGACCATAGGACACTGCAACTGTCATATACGTGAGCCAGCTGTCACACATCCGAATGTAAATCGCATACCGTGGGGATGCTGCAGTGGTCATAAATGAGAAATATAGTCATAAGTCACTTGTCAGTGCTGTGATAACTTCGAACAGTCACTAAATAAACCATAAGTCGAGGACCACCTGTAGGACAAGAATGCTGCTGCTGTTATCTGGTCTGGTAATAAAATGTTCAGGGACTAAATTGAAACAAGCTTGGAGAGCAAACTACTGACAAAACCTAAAAGCTACAAGTATTTTCTATTATTTCTTGATAAGCATATTCAGATGTGGAGAGTGCAATAGTTCAGGTAGTCTTTGACTTAACAATTGTTTAGTGACCGTTCAAGTTACACCACTGAAAAAAGGGGCATGACCATTTTGCACACTTTATGGTCGTTGCAGCATCTCTGATCATGTGGTCAAAATTCAGATGATTGGCAACTGATTCATATTTATGGACAGTTGCGGTATCCAGGGTCATATGATCAACTTTTGCAAGCGAAGTCTGATTCACTTAACTGGGTTGCTGTTTCACTTAACTATGGCAAGAATAGTCATAAAATGCAAATGTCACTTAACAAATGTGTCACCATTTGGGCTCCATTGTGGTCATAAGTTGAGGACTATCTGTACATAACCAAACCTCGGACACGCATTTGGCTCACTTGTACTTCTTCAGACAAGCGCAGTTCACCTCAAAGATTCCTGGCTCTCCGCTTGGGTGGCCTGGGGATCCACAGGCAGAGTCACCACTAACCATCTCGCTCCTTTTCCTCCGGTTGTGTGGATACCTGGAGTCAGGATGGTGCATTGGATGCAGCTCATGAATGCTTGTTTAATTGCTCTTCTGCCTTCATGACCTAAGGGAAGAGATACTTTCCCACAATTCTCCCCATTAATAATCCCAGGGATATATTGAATTGCCAGGTCTTTCTGAAGGACCTGGCATGCCTCACCTGCCTCCTTGGTTCAAACAGATTGCCAAATTAACTGTGGACCAATTGCCTTTCCCTTGCGTGCCTGGCCCCAGGGGATCACCCCAAAGCAACCACTCCTCAACCCTTTGCCTGCCGAAAGGTCCCAGCAAGCCCTGGCCAGGAGAGGGACTTAGGTAATGGCCAGAGGATGTCCCCCCTTTGGACCCCCTGTGCAAAACCCCCCAAAGGGAGCTCTTTCTCTCTACGCTCACACATACAATGCTTTTCACTCCCACCAGGGCTAGTTCTAATTTTTCTTCCAATTTCATCATTTAACTTCCGAAAGAAGAAGCTAATGTGATTCTTTAGCATGTTCCTGTTCTTTCTTCACTGATACAGTCTTTAATTGCATCATTTTTACTGCTGTCATCAGCGACATCCATCTTTCCTTGATACTGGTTTTGTCACTTGGCTCACAACATCTTCTCTCACGGATGCCTTTGCACTTGCTTTTTTTCCACTCTCAAACTCTTACACATACTGGGTTTTGCCACAAGGCTGGAAGTTCATTCTACACTTAAAATGCATATGCCTAGATACTCAGGCTAAGTTCACCCTTATTTACCTCTCATCCATGATGTGATCTGTAAACTTGGCCATCCTAGTTTTTAAAACTGTGATCCATTGCTTAGCATGATCAGTGAACTCTGCCTCTGTGGCTTATTGAACAAGCCACAATTGGAACAGCATTTAGAGCAATGTGTGAATCCATCCATGCTGTCATTTCTCACATTGGTCTTTTCATCTGCTGCTTTATTCCGGACCATAGAAAAACTTGTGTTCCTTCTCTTGCTGTTAATTAGAGATAAATGTGGTAGACAATTACTTCTGTAATATCCTTTCTGCACAGTTAGATGATGCGGAAAGGTGGGATTTCGCCTAACGTTCTTTTGTCTTTGATTTTCCTGACTCTCTCCCTTGTATGGCTGTATCTCCTCTTATCATCATCACTGATATATCCCTTTTCTCATAAATTAGATCTTTCACACATTTCTGCATAAATTCATTCATTCATTCTCCACCTTCTACTACTGCATATTCCCCCCCTCTTTGCATGCACATACCTGGATCTCAGGCCTTGCACTAAGGCTACTTGGCCCATTTCCTCACTAGCAATTCCTAGCATCTTCTGAATGAACCGTGCTTTATATCACTTTATATCACTCCAGTGATATAACTTCTGCCAATAAGATTATTGGAGATCAATAATCATGACAGAGGAGAACTTCTGCCTAGAGACCAAAAATCATGCCCTAGAATCTGAACTGGAGTACTGGGAGGAAAGGGTGAATAAAATCACCACCTGCCTGGGAATGAGAGAAGGTGAGCAATAAAACTGCGATATATCTGGACTTCTCCATCTGAGGAGGGAGGAGAGAAGAGGAAGAAAGGAAAGAGATATGGTCCTTTCCAAGTTTAAAGTTAAAAGACCCCCATGGACCAAAAAGGTTTCTTAAGGCCAAACTTCCAAATGCACTTTTTGGAGTCAATTTTGGGAGTTTCAGGAGAGCAAGGAGAGCTTATGTTCTCCTTTGCCAAACAGACACAACACTATCTGCTTAAAGGCGGCATTCAATTTCTGTCTTCTCCAAAGCCACCTTGTACAGGTGATTGACGTAAAGGTCTGCATCCCACTTTATTGTACAAACTCAGAATCCCTCACTTTGTTTTTGACTTTGGGAAACATAGCCCAATGAAACCTGCAGGTCAAGTCCCCCATCCAAGCCCATTCTTTCCCTAAGCGGATTTTCCTCCTGGAGTGCCCTGGGCCTTAACCAGCTTTGCTTGAAGTGCCATCCCCTTCAATTGCTTTTCAGCCCCAGGCCTCAAGGGAGCCAGGCAGGAGTCACCTACTCAGGGCCCGGATGCTTAATACAAAGTCATCAAAGTGGTCCTCTGCTTCTTGTCTTAAAGTGACAGGCCTTCTTTATTGGCCTATTTGAACCACGCCTCCTGCTTTTCAGGGTCCTTCTATCTATCTTTTGTCTGCTAGACAGGGAGAAAGCAGACATTAAAAAGCAAAAGCCTCGGGCAGTGCCAACTTTGGCTCCCCAGCATATTGAATTTGTCACTCCTTCATTAATCTGGAGTGACTTCTTTTTTCCACAAGAGTAAAAATGCAGGTCCTGGGTAGGAGTTTCTCTCTGAGTAGGTAGATTTTGCAACACTAATGAAATATTTTTTTATTAACTCAGCTAATACAGGAGATCACAACTGACTGCCCTTGAAAACTAAGCAGGATCATTTATGGTTAGAACTTGGATGGGAGATGGCCAGTCTCCAAGCTACACGATGTCAGAAGCTTATGAATGTATCCCAGAAAAAAGCTAGGTTAAAGCACTTTTATATTGGCACCAGCAGTGCTACCGGTACATGAAATCACCAGAAGATACTTGATTTTAAAGATGGGATAATTTTCAATGGCTCTGTAGAAACTAGAATGATTCGTTTTAATACTGTAATTCCTTCATTCAAGTGGTTCTCAGTCTGACTAGCTCAGGAAAATCCAAATTTCAACTATGACTTATGTGACTGAATTCTTAAACTCACTGATTACAGAGATCCTGTTTACAAATACTGTAAAGATACTTGGGAGCGATTCTAGATTTTCACTAGTTTGTTTGGAGACACCAGTAGGGATCTGTAGAGAGATCTCAAAACACCCAGTTAATCAAGTCATTTCTGATCAGAATCAGGTCTTTCAAACCAGTTTCAAAACCAGTTAGCACATTTGGAGGAAGGTTATTTCTTCTGTGGAGTGAAAACATAAAATCTGCCCTGTACATTGTTAATGGGGTTGGTCTTTTAGTACAGTTGCACTACCAGTAAAGTTGAAATCTGCTTTCTCAGGGAGATCTTCCTTTTAGACACGTTTAGGAATGCTTGCAGCAACTGACTAACTAGTACATGCAAATTCTGATTCCTATTTTCTACCAAGCAGCCTGCAATTATAGTAATTAAATCCAGCATTCAGTTTCATAACTGTATTCTATCTCAAAAGTTTCTTTATATGCAGTGAGGAATATAAATGGACAACTCTTTCAATAGCTCATTCAAGCTACACTCCCTGTAACGCTTATTGCTATAAAAAAAGAGTAAATCTTTTGAACACTCTCCAACTGAAGCAAAAGGCACTGAAAGTGTTTGATTATGCCTAATTGGTGTCAATTATAATCTGAATAGTTTTATTATGGTTCAGCAAACCATAGATTAAAAAGCAGATACTTAACCAATTGAAAGTTATTTTCAAGTAAACCCCATTGACTTTGTAAATAATATTACAAATTATTAGAGAAAAGTAATTCAAGTCATGGAGAAATGGTTCTTCTTTGAAGAGAAATGCCTATAGAAGGAATAGCCTCAAGTTATGGGCTGAATTACATTTTGTGAAAGCTTTTCTTATCTCTGAAGCATTGCCCAGCTTAGTGTAATTAAGTTATAATAGGTAATTAGTTGTCTGCTGACAACCTCTTGCCAGAGTGGGAACATGATTATTATTTAGAAAAGAGTTTTGGCAGCCAGAAAAAAAGTTCACAATTTGTGGACCATGAGACAAAAAACAACTTTTGGATGTGTGCCCGGGGGCATCTAAATTGGCTTTCTACTGGGGAGAGACACAGAGCACAGCTGTCTCCTCATAACTTGCTGGTACCCCACGTTGAAACTGTAGACCCAGAGGTTGGACCACTATCCTTTCTCACCCTGGCCATAAGGGAGTTGTCGGATATGGTGCTAACCACTGTCCCAAAAGGGGCCTTGTTGATGCTGAATTAAATTCTCATCTCTATTCACCATGCTGGTTATATATGAAAGTCTAACAAGATCTGGAAAGTTACAACCTGATACATGAAAGTCCAACAAGATCTGGAATGTTACAACCTGAATTTAAGTTTTAAAGAAAAGATCTGTCGCTCTTCTCAGTTAATAGAGAGTTAATTCTGCCCTATCTGGCTTTAGAGAAATGGTGGCAAAGAAAAGCATGGGGAGATTAAAGATGAGGAAAGCTATGGGCAATGGACCAGATCTGCCTTTCCTGCCCTCCAGATTTAGGAAAAAGAAATCTAAATCTAAGTTGGATTATAGAATGTGACTAACATTTTCATGAATGTAGTAATTGCTCATATTAGATATTCCAAGCTGGAAGTAACTTTGTAGGAGGAGAGATTCCCAGGGCACACTGTACACTTTTGAATACACTTGTTTTGAAAGGGGGCACCCCACATGGGCTGGAAATCGGGATAACGCCAGTTTTGATCAAACCAGGGTACCTACCATCTTGATTTCTTTCTTTCTTTAAAAAAAAAACCACAAAACTGATTAGACCAGGGTGTGCCTACCATCTTCTGCAGACATCTCTAAATCAAGCAATTTTGCACGGTTTTTAAGTAGCGTTTTTTAAGCAGTTTCAGAAAAGCCCTACTTACAAGACCTTTGAGTACAATTTACCTGAACAAATGAAAATAAGGGCCTTTGTAGCAAGCCAGCCCTTGATGGCAGGCGATGCACTTCACCAGCCTGGCTAACATAAGAAAAAGGTAACTGAAAAAGGAGAAATCTGCGAAGTTTTTACAGAGCTATCCTACAAAGGCCAGTATTTCCAGCCTTTTATTGTAGAAAGTTGCTGATTTAGGGTACTTTGTCCCCCTACCCTTAAAAAAAAAAAGCAGATTCCATCCCACTTCTGGTCCGACCTCATTTATTTAAATAAATATAAATATACATTTGATATAAAACTATTTCCCTACAAACCAAGCCACTCTCCAGAAGAAACACACACACGCACACACCCCTTTCCCATTTCAGATAAAGATCGGTGGTACAAAACAGGTTTCAGTCCAGCTTTTCTTCTCATCTACTCTTCGGTTCCCCTAAATCTTCTCTTCTAATTTGGGGGGGTCGTGACGCGGCAGGGCAAGGGGCTCGGGATCTGGGCCTTCCCCTTTTTTTGGGGGGGGGGGGGAGAGCAACCAGATTGGCAGCTGTTTTGGGGTAGGCAAACACCCTGAGCTCGGGACTCGAAACAACCGAGGGAGGAAAAAAAAAATCTGTGTTGTTTTCGTCTTTGTCGAGTCCGGCAGAGTCCGGCTGGGGGCTCTGGCCACGGCGATTGTCCGCGGAGCGCATCAGTCCGGCGGGGAGCGCCTCCCCCTCCCTTCACAACGGGGAGACCTCCTTGTCTTCGTTCGCCGAGGCCGGCGACAGCGACTCTTCGTCCTCGGATCCGGGGAAGCGAGCCGGGTTGCCTGCGCAGCTGCAGCCGCCGTGCGTGTTCCGCTGGGCGCCCTTGCCTTCCTTCTTGTGCTTGACCCTCCGGTTCTGGAACCAGATCTTCACCTGCTTCTCCGACAGGTTGAGGTACGTGGCGATCTCGATCCGCCGCAGCCGGGACAGGTACATGTTGGCCGAAAACTCCCGCTCCAATTCCAGCAGTTGCGTGCTGGTGAAAGCCGTGCGCATCCGCTTGCCGTTCTGCAGCGGGCCGGCGCCGTCCGAACCTCCTGCGGGCGGAGCCCAGAAAAATAAAAATAAAAATAAAAAGCCCGGTTAAAAAGCCCAGCTTAACCCAGCCTTGCCCTCCACCCCCGGACCACAAATCCCTTTACGTTCCCCTTCAACCTCCGCCCACCTGGAACAAACTGACCCAAAGCCCGACGGCAGGACAGAGAGGTATCCCTCCCCCCCCTCCCCAATCTCCCCCCACATTCCCAAATCTTCTACTGTTGCTTCCCAGGGAGAATGCCTTTGAACATGGAGGCTTCACACAAACCTCTTGATTGATTGAAACCCCCGCGGTCTGTTTGGCTTCTCAGCCGTGGACGTTAAGGTGCTAACTTGCCCCCGGGGGCTGAAATGAATAAAGGCTTTCGCCGTGTCGCTACGGAGGGTGCGAGTTTTGCTACAGGTGCACCAGAGTGGGAGAAGGGATTTTCACTCATTCCTTCCTTTTTTTTCCCCCCCTTTCCCTCCCCCCCCCGGCCAGATGGAGATTACGCGGATTCCTTGGTCCACGAAGAGAGATTCCCACTTTAAGATCCCACCATCTCCTAAGCTAGGAGTTGGAGTTATTCGAAGCGAACAATCAGGCATCCTTCGGGGTTTTTGTTTTCTTTTCTTTTTAAATCTTCTGGCAGGGCGTCTTTCCAGAACGACGCAGGAGAAGGCTGCAGGGGCTGGGGTGGCTGGGACGCATGGGGTTTGAAACCCAAACAATCTGGATAGAGACTGTCCGCTTTTCCCCAGTCCAGAAGGACTTGCTTCGGGAGAAGTGGTATTCCTTACGGAACCGTCCTTGGGATAATTGATCATTCGGCTCAGGAGGGACGGGAAAGCAGCAGTCCCGAGCGGCTCTTCCGCAGCCCTTCACTCCGCCGGGCTCCCCGTTCCCCCCCCAGGAGGAGCAGCTTCTCACCTGAGCGCGCAAGGGGGGTGGATGAAGGAAGAGGAGCGCCATCCGGCTGAAGCGTGCCGGTGAACTTCGGCCCAAAGTTCCCAGATCTCCACGGGATCCCCAAAGGAGCCCCGGGGCCAAGAGCTTTCCTTCAGGACACGGTCCGCGGGGAGGTTAACCGGCTGGGAAGCGGAGAACTGGAAGGCAGGCGGCTACCTCCCCAAAACCGGCTCAGGGAGGCGCGACCCATCAGCGGCCGGATCCCCGGTCCCGAAGGAGCTGAACCAGCCCAGATCGTCCACCCTCCCTCCTTTTATCCCAGAACCCGGGGGACAAGAGGACCTACCCAGGCCGAGGCAGTGGAAACGCCGGGGGTCGCTCATGCCGTAGGCGGCCGCTGCGCAAACAGGTGGGTGGGCCAAAGCTTGAGCCGCCACCGCGGATGCCACCGAGCCGGGCGGCGGTTGGTGCTGGTGCTGCTGCTGCGGGGCCGGTTGGTTCTGGGCATGGTTCATCCGGGGGCAGAACTGACCCTCGCCGCCCGCCCCGGCTCCTCCCGGAGCGAAGTGGCCCTTGAGCAGCGGGAGGGAAGCGGCTGCGGCGCCTCCTCCTCCTCCTCCTCCTCCACCCGCCGCTCCCGCCCGCGCCGTGGCGTGCAGGTGCGAGGTGACACAGAGCGGGCAGACGCAGAAGGAGCCGCCGCTCTTGCGAGACGGGCAGGCGGGCCCGCCGGCTACGGACATGACCAGCGGTGCCGGCACGCCCAGAGGAATGAGGAAGTCCTGCCCGGGGGGCGGCGGTGGGGGCGGCTCGGGCAGGGAAGGCACCGGCCTGGCCGCCGCGTCCTTGATGATGAGCGAATCCACATAGAAGGAGCGCGACATAGCGGACAGGTGCTCGGGTTTAGCCCGGACTTAGCTGCTTCTTCTGGAGCCGCTCGCCTCGGCGAATGTCCCTGGGGCGAGCTCGGAAGGTGCTTATGGCTGGAAGGCGAACAAAGGGGGGCTCGCGAGAGGGCTGGTCTTAAAAGCGACCCCCCCCCCTCTTTTTTTCTCGCTAGACCTCCCCTGGGTCTTCCTCCCCCCCCTCCCCTCCCCACCGCCTACTCCCGGTGCTGCGATTTATAGTAACTATTTCACGCACGTGATGCCCGCCTGGCAATCGGCGCGCCTCCAAAAGCTGCTTGTTCGGAGCCTTTTCAGTAGTGGATTCTCCCCCCTCCCTCTCCTCCCCCCCCCCCACGAAACAAAGCGTGGGTGGGGTGGGGGGGTTGAAGCTTAGCGAGAGGCGGGGGTGTGTTTTGTTAATTCATTGGGGTTCGCGAGGGGCGGCCTCTCCGCCTCTGCGCTCTTTTGCCCCTTTGCAAGAGCGTCTAGGAGGCGGCAAGTTACAACTTCGCCGCTTCTCGCAGGAGCACCGCCAGTCCCGGTGGGATTCAAGGCCGAGGGCATTTCCTCCACCCACCAATCCTCTCTCCCTGCCCTCTTCTTTGGTTACCTACCTTGTAGATCTCCGGGCTGCGCTCACCTTAGCTCCTGGCTCCACAACCTTAGATCCTGGCTCCACAACGTCTCTTTCACCTCAGACGTTTAAGAGACTTCAGACTTCCACCTAAGGTGCTTAGGAACTTCTATTCCTGCACTGTAGAGAGCATCTTGACGGGCAACATAACCTGGTTTGGGAATAGCATTATGCAAGACAGACAAACACCACAGAGGGTGGTACGCTCAGCTGAGCGCATCATCCACACCAAACTCCCCGAGTTACACTCCATCTACAACAAACGCTGCCGAACCAAAGCTATGAAGATAGTTAAAGACCCCAGCCACCCCAACAATACTCTGTTTGCCCCATGCGGTCGGGAAACGTTTTCGCTCTCTGAAGGCAAACAGAAAGAATGAAGAAAAGCTTCTTTCCACAGGCAATAGGGTCACTAAATCAGGCACCACCAGAACACTAAGGATCATAACGATTGTTTACATATATATGAAGTAACCACCTACCCAATTACCTCCTTTCT
>JAEANM010029790.1:0-10120 GCA_017656035.1 Myanophis thanlyinensis | reverse complement strand
TATTTGTATTTTATCTGCTGTGAACCACCCCGAGTCCCCAGGGAGAGGAGGCGGTATATAAATTTAATAAATAATAATAATAATAAAAAAATTATGTATATTAAAGAAATTGGCTATAATAATAATAGGGCAGCACCAGGCAATTACAGGCCAATTACTTGCTTGCCAACAACTTTCAAATTGCTAAGTGATGTAGTACAGGCAGTCCTTGACTGACAACAGTTCATTTGGTGACCGTCTGAAGTTACAATGGCACTGAGAATACAAGACTTATGACTGTTTTTCATACTTATGACTGTTGCGGCATCCCCATGGTTGCATGATTAACATTTGGATGCTTGGCAACTGACTCATATTTATGACACTTGCAGTTCCCGGGTCACGTGATCACCTTTTGAGCAGCAAAGTCAAGGGGGAAACCAACTTTACTTAACAACCGTGTTACTAAGTTATCAACTACAGTGATCCACTTAACAACTATGGCAAGAAAACTCGTAAAATGGGACAAAACTCACTTAACAACTGTCTCACTTAGCAACAGAAATGTTGGGCTCAATTTTATGGGGGTAGGTAGAGACTTTTGATGTCTAACTTGGCCTGTGTCCCAATCTAATGGGGAGGCACCTTGATGTTTATATCTTCCTGCTGAGCTTGGAAGATGATTTTTGATTCAGCACTTCCCTGGAGGTTCAGCTACACGTATTTTTATGTTGCACAATAACAGAAGACAACTGATTTGCCCACAGAAATAGTTCATGTGCAAGGGAAATCTGGCCACAAAAAAATCACTTTACAAATGTCTCGCTTTACAACAGAAATTTTGAGCTGCACGGTCATTGTACATTGAAGGCTATCTGCAGCTGAATGCAGTCCAAAAGCATCTAGTTAAAAATGAGCTCTTTCCATCTGAACAGAAAAGAAACTGCCTGCTCTGTCCTAGGCCTCTCAAGACAAGAAAGCAGACTTGGCTGTCCGCTAAAAACTCTTTCTTTTATAAACCAGGCTGATAGCCCAGTCTCCTATCAGGCTTGGCACAAGGCCAGAGGATCTCATAATTCCTCTTGCAGTCACAAATGCAGGAACAGAGCTTCCAGAGGCAATAT
This sequence comes from Myanophis thanlyinensis, assembly GCA_017656035.1. Classification (NCBI taxonomy): domain Eukaryota; kingdom Metazoa; phylum Chordata; class Lepidosauria; order Squamata; family Homalopsidae; genus Myanophis; species Myanophis thanlyinensis. The sequence continues at coordinate 9,017 of JAEANM010029790.1, read as the reverse complement.
CAACTAATTGTTCTCTGCAAAGCTCCCCTCCCCATCACTCTTCTTTTTAATCCCTCTGGGAGGGGCCAATCACCGGCCACCTGTGCTATGCCTTCCGAGATGGCCCTGATTCCTGAGCTGCTTCCTTCTCCTAGCAGCTCTGCGCATGCGCACATCAGGGAGTTTCCACCTGTTCTGCTTCACTGCTCTCCAACTCAGAAGGCAACTGACGACTGACAGACATCTCTGGCCCCAGTTCTGTCTCTGAGCACTCATCAGAGCCTTCCCCAGACTCCTGGACAGGCTCATGTTGTTCCTCACTGTCGGAGTCTGCCAACAGCTCCGCTGGCCACTAGCAGGCTACAACCCTGCCCAAACTACAGAGGCACAAATGATCAGCTCCTGATTGATAAGATTAATTTAGAAAACTGCAAGAGAAGAAAGATCAATTTGACAATATGTTGGATTGATTACAGAAGGCATTCAACTCTCTGCCACATGACTCCATACTCACGGTGCCTAGAAATAACATGAGTCAGTAGAGACATCAGAAACTCTGTGTAAAGATCAAACACCTGGACAAATCTAATCATTAAGGATGGAGGGAATAGTGGACTGGACTCACACAGAACTAAAAACCATGGATAGGGCAATAGGACTGAAAAGAATGAGCTTGCAATTACAGCAGGCAGATTCCAGCTAAATACTGTAGTTTAAATAGTTCTGAGCTATAAAAGCAGTTAAGCCGAGAAGCCAACTAACCATAGAGGTGATGGGCTTCCTGTCAGGTGATGTCTGAGGCTAGAAGTCATCTGTCTGGGATGATTTAATTTGGATTCCAGCACTAGGACGCTGAAGTTAATGGTCTAAAAACGTTCAATTCTATCTTCTATGTTTTTCAGCCACGTGAAACAATGGACTTTGGCCTGGAAGGAAACTGAACCTACAACCGGAGGGCTGAGACACTTTTATGCTTATAACTATTGGGTTGACTAAAGGAAGAGATTAAAGATCAATGGAGTGAATGAGAATAAAAAATTAGATCCTTGCACAAGAATCACACCAGTGATGGCTTGATGGCTCAGAGAATTTTCACAACAGGCTCCTGTTGTGGCTCGCCAGCCGCCAGTAGAGCTGGCAGCTGACTCGGACAGTGAGGAGGTTGGGGAGGACCTTGGGCCAGTCCTGGAGTCGGGGGAAGGCTCTGATATTCTTCAATCAGTTCTGAATATTTGCTGTTAAAGTGAGAGCTGGATCATCTTAAGATAGTAAAAAGAAAGTTTCAGAAGTTGGCCAGAAAACGTAAGAGACCCTTTGTCTCATGCTACCAAAGCTATGAAAGTTTTTTTTTTTTACTCTTTATTATCGCTGACAAAAAGTCTGGGGCCCAAGGGAGCCCCCTAATTAGATTGACACCGTATTCCATTTATGTGGAAATCCATCTCATTTCCATACAAGAAATGTGATATGTTCTCTGAAAAGTGAAATAAAATCAGCAAAACATGATTTTAAAATGAAAACAGTCACTCTTTTGCAAATTAAATCAATCCATCAACAAGTTCGTCGTATTTTGTTGTTGCTGGTTGAAAAAGAATGTATATTCTGAATTCAATGGGAATCCAAGAAGGATTTAAGGGTCAGCATTTTTATAGAATGACAAAACAAAAATGGGTTCCAAATGTTGGATAAACATATTTATATCTTACAACTGCAGCAAGCATTTTTAAAAACTATAGCTTTGGAAAAACAAAGACTTTTATATACTTGGCAGGGGATATGCCAATTTTACAACTTCATGTCTGCATTTCACAACTTCAGTTTATTATGCAAAACCAAATTCAACAGCAAAATCCTAACATTGAGTTATACATTAGAGCAGTGGTCCAGTGGTGGGATTCAATTTTTTTACTACCGGTTCTGTGGGTGTGGCTGGGGGGGGTCATGTGACTGGGTGGGCAGTTTCTGAAAGCAGGGCAATAAAGATTAGGCTAGAAACAACACCAGGATGTTTCTTTCCTGCCTTCCTTACAGGATTAACCCTGTAAAGTGGGGGAAAAAAAGGAGATTTCTTCTAACAACTGGTTCTCCAAACTCCTTAGAAAATTTACTACCGGTTCTAGCGAACCTGCTACAACCTGCTGAATTTCACCTCTGCAGTGGTCCCCAAACTTTGTAGTTTGGTGGCCAGCTGTGGCCTATTCCCAACAGGGTCGTGCGAGTGAGCAAGTTGAGCTGCACCCACCCGCTTATCTGTCCTGGACCGCCACACAGGCAGCCTGGTTGTGAATAGACTAGTCTGGAGGTTGGGGACTCCTGTACTAGCGTATATGAAGACTGATCCCAGAATCTGATGGGGAAAGAGAAGATTCATGTCCCACTTTTTTTAAGTCAACATCTCCTTTGCAGGTATAATGGCAGAAGCAGAAGGAAGTGGAAATACGCTCATTTGAAAAGGTGGCAAAAATCAAGAAGCTTGGGTTGCATTCCAAATGGCCAGAAGTCAGCACAATGGATTTAATTTAATTTAATTTAATTGCATAATTTCTATACCGCCCCCTCTCCCGAAGGACTTGGGGCGGTGCACAGCAAAAAAGCCACTAAAAATACAAACAACAGTTAAAACAAATTTAAAAACTGATTATAACCAATCAATTAAAACCCAATCTAAAAGATTCAAAAAAGACAATTAAAAACCAATTTAAGAACTACTGTAATTAAAATTAATTAAAATCCCCAACCGATAGTAGTAGGCCAGACCGGCCTGCTGAAACAAAAAGGTTTTTAATGCGCACCGGAAAGTCAGTAGGTCCGTGATGGTCCAGATCTCCGGGGGCAATTCGTTCCAAAGGAGGGTGCCCCCACAGAGAAGGCTCCAACCCTTGGGGCTGCCAGACGACACTGTCCAGGCAATGGCACCCCAAGGAGGCCCGCCCTGTGGGAATGCACTGGCCGGCGGGAGGCTAATGGTGGCAACAGGCGGTCCCGTAAATTTTAAGGATTACATTTAAGTCCCTGACTCATAATGATAACTGAGCCTGCGATTTTGGTTTTAAGTTGCCAATGATTGTAAAATGGGCCGTCGCATGACTGTGCGGCTATTAAGGCAAACCCATTGTTTGGTATGGGGAGGTTTTTGCTAGACCGGAAAGTAAACACCAATTATTTTAAAAAGGAAAATTGTGGTTGCTTGACTGCTGGATATTGCAAATGGCTGTATATGCAAGTCAGTTGCCAAATATCCAAAATGCAGTCACCTGTGAATGTGCCTCCCCCAACTGTCAACTTAAAATCTGGGTCATAAATCCCTTTCTTTCATCCGTCGTAACCTTGGACAGTCATAATCCTGAACGGTCATTATGCAACTGGTCATAAGGCAGGGGTTGCAACAAACTGGTGCCACAAAGAAGAGAGGGAATCAGGCTATTCTCCAAAGAACATGAGGGCAGGCCAAGAAGCAATAGATGGAAGCTAGTCAAGCAGAGAAACAATCTAGAACAGGGGTGGGCAATTACGGCTCTTTTATGACTTGTGGACTTCAAATCCCAGAATCCCTTGGTAAGGCAACCTAAATAAAATGGAGGAAATATTTTGAAGTGTAAGGGTTCCTTACACTTACACCTCACAATGTTTTCTCTATTTTATTTAGATTGCCTTGCCCAGGGATTCTGGGATTTGAAGTCCACAGGTCATAAAAGAGCCACAATTGCCCACCCCTGGCTTAACCCTTACACTTACACCTCAAAACATTTCCTCCATTTTATGTAGGTCGCCTTGCCCAGGGATTCTGGGATTTGAAGTCCACAGGTCATAAAAGAGCCACAATTGCCCACCCCTGGCTTAACCCTTACACTTACACCTCAAAACATTTCCTCCATTTTATGTAGGTCGCCTTGCCCAGGGATTCTGGGATTTGAAGTCCACAGGTCATAAAAGAGCCACAATTGCCCACCCCTGGGTTAACCCTTACACTTATACCTCAAAACATTTCCTCCATTTTATTTAGGCTGCCTCGCCCAGGGATTCTGGGATTTGAAGTCCACAGGTCATAAAAGAGCCACAATTGCCCACCCCTGACCTAGAACTAAGGAGAGATTTCCTGAGTTAGAATAATTAATCAGTGGAACTAAATCTTCCAACACTGGAAGTTTTTAAGAAGAGATTGGACAACTATCTGTCTGAAATGATATAGGGTTTCCTGTCTGAGCAAAGGGTTGGACTAGAATACCTCCAAGGTCCCTTCCAACTCTGTTATTCTGTTCTGTTCAAGGACCATCTGTATACAGATTTATACCTGGGAAAGTAAATCTCGTTCAAAGACAGGTACACATTCAAAGGGATGATTGAAGAATGCAGCAGGATTCTTCCTTCATTGTTTAACATGCCAAAAGTTCAACAATTATCCAGAAGGTTGAAGAGTTCAATATAAAAGGTTTCAATTCCTCTTATTTCAGTATTGTTAATTTTCTGTCTAACCTTCTTAAACCACTGTGGGAAGATATGCTCCAAAAACACTGGTACTGCAGAGTGGTTAACATGAATGCTAAGTCACTTGAAATGTAAATAGGGAACTGAGATAAATGTAAAGCATTACACTGTTTAGTATGCGTCTTTTCTTTTTTTTTTCTGTCCTTTTCTCAGAAAGATATTTGCTTTGCTTTTAAAAACTCTATTAACCCTGTTATTTAGGGATTACATTATGCTGTTGTGTGTTTGTGCCCTGAAAAATGGCCAGAATCGGTAAATGTTTTGCTTGCATTCAGAACATAATGATCACCAGATGCTTTGTTCAGATACAACTCAAATAAGTACCACAGAGACAAAATTCACATCTTTAAAGTTTCCTACACAAGAACAGAAGTCGGTCTTTTTAATTGACCCACAAAGAATAATGCTCCCCAAACTTCAGAATTGTGCATAATGGCATAGCAAGGACAGCAAATTGCTACCTGTTGCCCTGCCTTTCATCTTGTTCCTGGGCTGGATGTTCGGAGAATTGGCAAAAGAGGAAGAAAGCCAAGGGAAAAATTCAGACTACCAAGATTGAGCCAAACAGGTTTATGTTTGAAAAAACACAAAACACAATATTTCTCCCTAGATTGCGTTTAGTCAGAATGATGCACTGTTCTTCCAAGATCTACGTCATCTTTTTGACTGCTCCAATGCTCTTTCTATAGAGATATATATTTTTTAAAAAAACATATCCTCCCAATAATCGATAGGTATCCTGGCCCATTCCGACACTGCTGATCTCCAGTGGATGAACAGACTGTGATGAACAGCACAGGCGCCTAGATTCTGCACAGCGGTACTGGGGATTCGTTGGAAACACAGGATTAATCCACCAAAGCTATTTTACACAACTAGTATAACAACCCTTTTGCATAACTACTCTTTTGCATTTTAGCATTTAATAACTATGGCCCTCACAGTTTAAGGATTGAGATTATAGTATAGTTAGGCCATGTGTAACTGACAGATTGGATGCCCAGTTGTGATTTTAATATGGATTTTACCAGTTATTTATTATTTTATTCTAGAATTTTAAACTGGATACGCCGTGGGTGTTTTTTTTTGTTCTGGTCTCTGGTCTTCGGCTGTAATTAATAAACTTGATTTGATTTGACATCTTTTTGAGAACTCCCATGGGGGAAGGGACTCTATTGGATGGGTGAACTTCCAGATGTTTAATTCTAACTTCCTTATCCAGCATAATCAATGATGAAAACACTGCATTGCAACATCTGAGGAGACAGATAATCCCCATACCTGTCTGAATACCTGAGTTCTAATGATGTTTTTATAATTTTTTTTCCTCTACAAAATCCATTTTCTGATATTCTACTTTATTTCAAGAATAAAAATGAAAATAGTTAAACCAACTGAAGCAGATTAGAAACATCCGTGGCTGGGATCCCTCCATTTACAATCTCCTATCAATCTAATACATTCTGAATTCCCACCTAGCATAATCAAAAGCAAGGAATTCTGGGAACTGTAGTTCTAACATACTTGCTGTCACTTAGGGGTGTCAAACTCGCGGCCTGTGGGCCAGATACATCGTGCGCCGGCCATGCCCACCCCTGGTTCAGCAAAGGGGGAAAAAAGTCACGATGCATCACAGGATGACAACATGACGCTGCGAGTTTGCCACCCCTGCTGTAGCTCATCCCCAGGTGACACCTACACCCATCCTTTTGGCCTTCTGAAAGGGCCTTAAGACCTGGGTTTACCAACTGGCCTGGGACCCCAAAGGGGGTGTGTCATTCTGGAGACGATTAATAAACCTCACCTCTTCCCTCTGTGCAGCTTGCTCCCTTCCTTCCCATCCTGTCAATTTTAAAACAATGTTTATTTATTTTATTTATTGATTAGATTTATATTGCAGCCTATTTGCCCATGCCGACAAATTTTCGAGCCCAAAATGTATATTGCTAAGGGAGAAATGTATTAAGTGAGTTTTGCCCCATTTTACGACTTTTCTTGCCACATTTATTAAGGGAATCCCTGCAGTTGTTAAATTAGTAACACGGTTGTTAAGTGAATCTGGCTTCCCCATTGACTTTGCTTGTCAGAAGGTCGCAAAAAGGGATCCCATGACCCCAGGGCACAGCAACCGTCATAAATGCGAACCAGTTGCCAAGCGTCTGAATTTTGATCACGTGACCGTGGGGAAGCTGCAATGGTTGCTAAGAGTGAAAAATGGTCGTAAGTCACTTTTCGAGTGCCACTATAACTTCAAATAGTCACTAAAACACATAAACTGTTGTAAGTCGAGGACTAACTATATTTACTGTTTTAATATTTTATCTTGTTTTTTATGATCATAAGCCACCTGAAGTCGCCTCTGGGTGAGATGGGCGGCACGTAAGTTTAATACAAAAAGTCCACAACGTAGAACCTCAACTGAGCCCAAAATTTCTATTGCTAAGTGAGACATTTCATAAATGAACTTTGCTCCATTTTATGACCTTTCTTGCCACAGCTGTTAAGTGAATCACTGCAGCTGTTACATTTGTAACATGGTTGTTAAGTGAATCTGGATTCCCCATTGACTTTGCTTGTCAGAAGGTCGCAAAATGGGGAATCACATGAGCCCTGGGGACACTGCAACCGTCATAAATGTGAATCAGTGGCGAAGCATCATAATTTTGATCACCTGATTATGGGGATGCTCAATAGGTTGTAAGTGTGAAACACGGCCATAAGTTGCTTTTTTTCAGTGCTGTTGTAAACTTCACATTGTCATTAAATGAACTGCTGTAAGTCGAGGATTACTTGCATATATAGTAAATATTTGGAGGACAACCGGCTTGGGAAAGATAACTCTAGAGCAGTGGTGGCGAACCTTTTACTTACCGAGTGCCAAAAAGTACGTGCTTTGCGCACTTGCATACGGCTCCTCCATGTGCGCTGCATGTGCAACCGTGCACATGCATGCAGCTTTTGCACGTGCAATGCACGCGTGCTGCATGCAGGCACTCATGCACACATAAGCAATTACATGTGCATGCGGAGAACTCTGAAGACCAACTGGATTCCCTTCTGCAGTTGTGTGCATACACAGCGGACACTCGAAGAGCAGCTGGGTCTTTGCAACCGTGCATGCGTGCATGAGCAATTACATGTGCATGCTCAGCTGGAGGTAAGTTGGCCAACAGCTTGTGTGTCCAGCAAGATGGCTCTGCATGTCACCTGTGGCACTCGTGCCATAGGTTCGCCATCACAGCTCTAGAGTCACTTAAGATTCGGATGGCTTATACATTTAGTGCATTATTCTTATAATCATTATCTTCATCTACAGATCTGGATGGACAGTAACAATGGCCTTCCATTGTTTTAAAAAACAAGGAGCATCGCCTAAATGCTATGTTCCTTCTTTCTTAAGCATCTGTGCCTGTACAAAGGAGCAGTAGGAACAGCTGCTGCACAGCAAGCCATATCCTTTTGTGTAACAGATGACATTGATAATATCTTTATACCAGGACAACATTGCCTTGAAGTGCACAGAAACTCTGCATGGCCTCTTAATTATAAGAACTGGCCTTCTCTGCAAGGCCTGGCAAAATCCTGACCTAAAGCACTGGGAAAAAAATCAGCCCAAACAGGTCTATCAAGAAAGAGAAGCCGAGTGGAATTAGTCCTGCTGCAATCATTTATGGCAGGGGTGTCAAACTCAAATTTCATTGAGGCTCACATCAGGGTTGTGTTTGACCTCAGGGGGATGGAGTGGACGTGGCCAGCTCAAGGTCACTCGTGTCTGGGGCGCCTGTGGTGGACCAAGCGCTCTGCCAGTGAAAACATGCTCCCATGCTCCATTTTCGGCTGCCACGGCCTCCTGCAACCCTCTGGCAGTGAAAACGGAGCTCGGGAGGGTCGCCCGAGCTCTGTTTTCACTGCCAGAAGGTTGCAGGAGGCCATAGCAGCTGAAAACGGAGCTCAGGAGTCTGTTTTGACTGGCAGAAGCACCATGGGCCAGTCCTTCGCTGTTTCCAGGGCGGCCCCATCGGCCAGATCTAAGCACCCCGCAGGCTGCATCCAGCCCCCGGGCCTTGAGTTTGACACCCCTGATCTACGGAGATTCTCAGTCCATAACCAACTTACGGTGGTCGCAAAAGTGCCTTTCGAAAGGCAACTGGACTTTCTTTGTTGTTGTTGTTTTTCTTGAAGATGTTTCGCTCCTCATCCAAGAAGCTTCTTCAGCTCTTCTTCAGTTCTGAAGAAGCTGGAGTTTCTTTGGTGTTGTTGTTTTTTCTTGAAGACAGTTCTGAAGAAGCTTTTTGGATGGGAAGCGAAAGATCTTCAAGAAAAAAACAAACAAAATAAGTCCAGGTTGCAGAGGTGAAATTCAGCCAGTTCTAGCAGGCTCGCTAGAACCGGTAGTAAATTTTCTAAGCCGTTCCGGTTGTTAGAAGAAATCTCCTTTTGTTTTTTTCCACTTTACAGGGTTAATCCTGTAAGGAATTTTCCACTTTACAGAGTTAATCCTGTAAGGAAGGCAGGAAAGAAACATCCTGGTGTTGTTTCTAGCCTAATCTTTA
>JAEANM010029789.1:0-10121 GCA_017656035.1 Myanophis thanlyinensis | reverse complement strand
AATTTTTCACCCAGGCAATCATTGTTTCTTTTACTTGTTCTTCCCCTAATTTCCTACTCAATAAATAATTGTATATTCTCCTTTTTTTCTAATCTAATCATCAAAAACATAAATGGTAAGTTCATTTTCCTTTCTGTTTTACACAAAAAGTTAGTAAAGTTTTCCAGACTCAAAAGATGTAGAGTGTAGAATTGATTATGACAGACTATTAAACTATTATCTTTTCTCTGATTAAATAAGTCAACATCACAATCTCATCAAGTGCTCCCATCTTCACCAGTCATTCCTCATTCTGGATGGCACCAACTTTGTGCTGCAATAATTCAATTAATTTTCAGTTGGCTTATAATTTTATAAGCAACTGGAAAAAACTGAAATTGACGAAGTTACCCATCTTTGCTGAAAGGCCAAATGCCTTTGATATTAGATGCAATATATTGTATATATGCAGGTAGAATCTTTTATTACTACAACTGGGGTGTACTGCCTTACTGTAATGGTGGGATCAGAAAGGATTCATGTTCCCTTATTTGTCTAGCTATCAAAATATAGCTAAACTGCCAAAGAACTTGTACAGAGTTAAACAACCACATGATAAGAAGGGGAAGTTGCCTGAAGGAATAAATGCTGAACTCATCAGTCGCTTTTGGTGGGCAACTATATAGATTTTATTACTACTTAAATCAAATATTAGTTTGAAGAGAGAACGTTCATTACAAATTTGAAAGGGAAAACATCCTTCCTTATGATGCCGAGAGTATATAGCAGGCCCAGAATGCTCAGAGAAAGGTCTGAACAAAGCCTTCTTCCTGATTGTTGATAAGAAATAATAAATAATCCCTCCAATTATTATCAGTCATATGGTAGGTCACTATAAAGTAGATACTATTTCACATTGTGCATAAATAAATTGATGGGAGAAATCAGCACAATAGCATGGTACTGTATAAATTAAAAACAAGACATTGATAAATAAAAACTTCTCAAAACATTTCAACTTTTTCAAGTTTTATTTGTTCTTCATAAGTGAGCTATCCTGTCCTTGAAACCTATTTTTATTTTTAATGCACTAATAGGTGAGGAACTGAAAAGGACTTCTGAAAACCCAAATGTCTAATTCTGCTGACTGAGCAGAATCTTGCGTGAAGGTTGTGGAAACTGTGAGCAACAGTGGGTGGATCTATTTTCAAGCAATATTCCTTTCATTTGCTTCTTTCTAAAATCTCTTTCTATTCTGCTTCTGCACTGATCTGTGTGTTTTAACCAATTATTCTTCCACAAATACCTATTAAAATGCTTCAAAACACACACTTATGTGCAGTGTTTTATTATTTTTCAAAGAACTCTCTCAGTGTGAATCTGATGACTAGACAAGCTTTATCACCTGCACTAGGTCATGGTTATCAGATCTTTTTTTGCCCTTTTTTTAAATCACAAAAACTGACTCCCCATTTTATTTTTTTATTTTATTTTTTTGAACAGCTAAAGTATTTCATGCAGGAAACATAATTTGCCCTCTGCTGATGAACAGTATTTCATTTATGAAATAGGTTCCATGCGTGAAAAAGGGAGAAAAAGGACCATTCCGGGGTGGTCAGAGTTCCATTAATGATGGAGAAAAAGTCCCTGGGAGAATTTTCATAGGGCTGTCTTTCTCAAAATTCATGCTTATGAAAATTCCACTGCTTGGAGATTAAAAGTCTTTACGAGGAAATAATGCTTTCTTGTCACTGTTCTTCAGTGGCAGAATGAGCGCAACAGCTGGAAGGCATATGCGCAGTGTTTACTGGAGCGATTCTTACACTTTCAGACAGAAGGAAATCCTGTGCGGGATTGGAAAGTGCAGAGAACTGTCACCAGGGAATAGGCTGTCTGTGTATCTCTGTGAAATGGATGCTGAGTGGACTAAAGACTCTGCAGTAAGCACTTCCTGCCTGCTTTCCATAGCAAATCAAGATCTCTCTCTCTCTCTCTCTCTCTCTCCATTAAAAATAAAAACGTTTCAGAGGGCTTACATTTCAAATTCAATGATAGTATCTCTAAACTGTCTAGAAGAGCCAGGATTTGCTTTGCATCAGACTTCAAAATATATATTTTTTCACTCTGGCAAAAGACAGTTCAGGAACATTTGCCACCTCCTGGGTTGTGCAGATTGCGTTTTCCAAACTAAGAAAGCATTTGATATGCTCAAGACTTTCAAGCTTATTCTGAGGAAAATATCCAGCAAAAACACTACATTGCATTACTGTTGGTATTTTACCTCTTTGCCACAATGCTAGGCATTGGTATTTAATCACTAACAAAGAGCATGTTCATTATCCAAATCGTGTTAAATCAAACCAAGCATACTTGAGAGAGGTTTCAAAACTAATTACTGTCAATCTGGCTTTTGCCAAAATAAAGTATTGAACAGACAGAGCAGCCTTTAAAGGGGGGAGGCAGGTTGTCTTGAAATAATCTCTAGTCTCTTATTTTGTTGTGTCTTTCTGTTCTAGAATAATCAAAAGTAGTCTATGGAAACTTGAAATGGAGCAAGATGAACATGAACAATAACCAAGGGAGGATAAAAGTACAGAAGAAAGATGGTTAAGTAAACTATTAGTTTTTAATTTAAAGTAAATAATTATGTTTCTCGGTGCATTGATCATTTCTGGCAGCTGTAAATATTTTGCATCCATCTGAGCTCTCCTGGTCTCAAAACATTGACTTTTTAAGTGGCAGAAAATTCACATTATTTCTCTAACAGAAATGAATAATGGAGAGATCCTGTCCTTGGTTTTACTTGGAACTGGATCAGTATTAAATATTATCTCTGTAATCATTTCAGTATTGTTGATTTATCACATTATCTATCCATGACTGAGGCAGTAAGAAAAATGATCTTTATTAACAATATACCAGAGGTGAAATTCAGCAGGTTCTAGCAGGTTCGCTAGAACCAGTAGTAAATTTTCTAAGCAGTTTGGAGAACCGGTTGTTAGAAGAAATCTCCTTTTGTTTTTTTATTCCCACTTTTCAGGGTTAATCCTGTAAGGAAGGCAGGAAAGAAACATCCTGGTGTTGTTTCTAGCCTAATCTTTCTTGCTCTGCTTACAGAAACTGCCCACCCAGTTGCATGACACTACCACCCCCAGTCATGCCCACTAAACCATGCCACAGAACCGGTAGTAAAAAAAATTGAATTCCACCACTGCAATATACCCACACATTAATGTTTAAATAAAAACCTAGGATGCCATAAATTTTTAATTCAGAAATGATTTGGGCACATTCAGAAATAGCTTCTGAAATTTCAGGGTTTGCTATCCCAAAGTAATCAGAGGATGGGGGAAAACTAAAGTAGTAATTTTCTGTCAATGGAAAATGATTTCTAAGCTTCCATATTCCCAATACCCATAAGGGATCAAGGATCTCTCATATGTGTGGACATGTATGGGTAGTTATGAAGGGAAAAGAGGCGAACGGGAAAGGGAAACATCTCTTTCTATAAGTAGGTGTCTATCCAAACACAAGCAGCATTATTAAGGGAAGACAACTGAACAAACAGGTGGATGAAGTACTTGGACTTATTTCTATACTGAAACAAGGGGATAGGGGACATATGGAACAGTGCTTCTTTATAAATACTTATTTTCAACAGGTAGGAAATAAATGAATGCCATTTGATTGCTGACATTGATTCCACCATCAATATTTATGCTACACAATACATTTGTTAAATAGCAAATTATGACATTGCCAATTTTCTGATATTTTTGTCATGAGTCATAATCCATAGGATACTTAGACCTCTGCTTCTCAGCCTTACCAACTTGAAATGTGGACTTCACCTCCAAGAATTTCCAAAGTGGCAGGCTGGCTGGGGAATTCTAAGACTTAAAGTCCACATGTCTTAAAGTTTTCAAGGTTGAAAAACACTGACATGAACATACCTCTGCCATATATAGCAGTAATTTTTGAGACATTTTGGCTGGTACGGTATAAGTGAAATCAAAGACCAGTTTTATGTTAAATGTACTTAACGTACATTCTATTCTGCAACTACCTTGGAAAGGATATTCTGTAATCCATATACTGCTAAATAGAATGCCATAAGCTGATATTTTGCATACAAATCTAGCCTGAAATACTCTAGTACATACACGAGAACTTAAAGAGTCTTTGACAAAATACTTTCCTTTTTAGATATTCACTTGTTGATTGGGATAATTTATATAGGACTACAGCCATAGCAATTGATATATCCTATTTTACCTAGGCTAAAGCCTAGAGCTAAGTAATGTCTGGATGGTCTTTGATAGAACACCTGGATAGAAATTGAAGTGGAAAGTTTAAAACAAACCTAGAAAAAGGCTGAGGCAAATTTCTATAATGTTACCAAGAAAATGCTACATCCATATTCATGTGGTCCACCAAGTTAAGCTTAATTTAAGATTGTCTTTATTATTTTTTTTAAAGGTTACATACTGTATTCCTTTGGACAGTGTTATGTGAGATTTCCATGGACAAATAAGTGGTAGGTTTGATGTCACTGCAATTTAAATATATGATGAAATATTTTTAGATTGCTATCACTGTTCATTTATATGATTGTGCTTTTTCTTTAGCTTGGCTATTAAAATTTGTGTACTGTGCCTATTATTCAAAACAATGAAAAGGCTCTATGGTGAAAACCAACCCTGCCTGACTATTTACAACTTCCTTCAATGAGACATGCCTATTCTAAATATTTCATGGCTCTGTAATCAGGTAAGGTCTATTTTTTGTTAGGCTTTAAGGTCTTTAAAGTCTCCCACCCAACAAAAACTTAATCCAAGCTATGGATTGCCAAGTATCCAAGGTTTTAAAACATATTAATGTGACATGGTGATGTTAATATGGATGTAGATATCTAGTTTCAAGCTACAAAGCAAATCATGAAGCAGAAGAACCTCTGAATAATTGTAAGACAAGCAGCACTTGTTTATACAAGTAAGTTAAATACTACCTGGATTAATGCAGTGCGCTTTGAGCAAAGCACTTTAGTCTCTACCTGGAGTTTCTATCTACTAAACAATGCTCATGTATTTGTTCAAATGAAATCACTGAAAAACTGAAAACATACCCGCTGATTGACAGCACTCTTGTTTCTCTTTATAAGATGTTATACAACTACAACCAATTACAGTACTATTCCAGTACGTCCATTCCACTTCCTCAATTCTTCCCAGTTCCATTCTTTGGCATTGGTCAGTCAGTAGGAAATAACTATGAGTGCTCTCACCCTCAATGTGAATGCTTTTGAAGCCTCTGCCTTCTTTATACTTCTACAAATTTTAGAATTCCTCTGAACGATCTACAATTACTATTTAATATTGCTGTTTATTTTGTCTCCATAAATAGTGCTGTTCGTTGCTTGAATCAGAACCAGAATATGCATTCTGGAATACGAAGATGAAGCAATGCCTGCACTGTATTGCAATTGACAAGGAGATGAGATTGGTAGATGAGAGAGAGAGAGAGGGAGGGCGGGAAAGAAACTATATAATGTTGCTGCTGTTTAATCACAACCTGGATTTTTTGCAGTTCGATGTAGGATTTTCAATTGATTATCTGTCATTTTCATCCAATAATTCTTGCTTACTGTATGTGTATGCTGCTAGATAGATGATGGCAGACTACCTAATTTAACTCTTACATGCTTACTGTATTACTTTATTGCTTATTTATGTATTTGCTTATTGCCAAACAAACCAAAAAAGCCAATACAGTTAAAAATCCATCTCAATAAAGTTAGTTTAGAATTAAATAAACCAATATTAGCATTAATATAACAACACAATACATTTAACACAATAGCCTGATATAATAGGTCTCATAATAATCCATAATAATTTAAAACAAATATTATCCTACAATCTTTAGCTAAATAAGGATAAGATGTAACTGCTAGACTCTAAATTACCTTTTATGAATCAAATAAGAATCTTTGAACGCCTTTTAAAGACCATCAAACATTCACAGAGACAAACAAAGGAGGGGAGCTGATTCCAAAGCTGTGCAACAAGATCCATAATTATTCAGAAGCTGAAAATCTTGTTGAGGCTGGAGATCTTTAAGAAGAGACTGGGCAGCCACCTGTCTGAAATAATATAGGGTCTCCTACTTGAGCAAGGGGTTGGACTAGAAGACCTCAAGCTCCCTTCCAGCGCTATTCTGAACGATAAACTGATCTTGACTCTGGAGTGATGAGCTGCTCAGCGCAATATAAGGAATTAATGGGTTTATACAGAAAGAGATAAGACCTGAGAGACACTGCAGAATTTGTAACCGTAGGCCTTTAAACGCAAATACTAATTATTTAAACTGGGTTTGGCTCAAATAGGCAACTAATGAAGAGGTTTGTGTGTACTGAGAGGGAGAGATCGAAAACTATCTAAAAGTCACTGTTATGAAGATGGAGAGAGAAACACAGCCAAGAGACTATTGAAATAATCTAGACACAAGAAATCAAAAAAATTCTGCAATCTCCTCTACCAGAAACCTTGGATCCTAGAAATATTAATCAAATGAAAATTAGCAATCCTATCTGTATAATCAATAGATGTGTAAAAAGGTAGCTAATCATCAGTCAAGAGGCCAAAACTGTAGGAAGAGAAAAATGTAGCAATCTGGGAATCCTGAAAATAATGGAATAACTCAGAGAGTAAGAAGGACAATCAGGCCAAATGTGACTTAAGGAAGATGTTCAAGAAGAAATTTTAGTTAGATGTTCTATCAACAGAACAGACCTTGTTCCTGAAGGGCCAGAAAAAAATTGGTAGACTTGACAATCATCAGTGCATCAATTACATTGGAAGGTCTCATCATGAACCAAGATACCAAAGGGAAAGTATAAAAGAGAAACACAATAGGAACACAGCATCTAAAAGAATACTTCTTACACATTTCAATCTAAGTCTTCTGTTTGTCCCTAAGCACTTGCATTTGACTAGATCAGTGTTTCTCAGCCGCAGAAATTTTTTTCTCTTGATACCTGGGAATTTCTGGGAATTAATGTCCACATATCCTAAACTTTTAGGGGTTGGTTTAGATATATTAAGTGCTAAGTGATTCAAGATGAGATCTTATTAGGAGGAAGTTCCTCTAGCACTTCTCTGTGCCATAGACAACTTCCACCCAGAACCTTGAACATTGTTTCAAGATTTCCTCCTATGAAGCTGAGAAATTATAAAATTCTAAATGTATAAAGAGTAATCAGGGGAGACTTGATAGCAGTTATGCAATACTTGAAGAGGTGGCACAAGGAAGAAAGTATGAATTTATTCCCCATATCATCTGAAGATAAGGCCCCTGTCTTTCCATGGGTGGAAATTTTGCAGTGAGAGATCCAAATTTGAAATAAGGAAGAATTTCCAGATTGAGAGAACTATTAAGCAATGGAACAGCCTGCTTCCTCTGAAGTAATGGGCGTACATTACTGAATATTTTTTATAAAGACGAGACAGCCATTTGTCTGCAGTGGTCTGAAGAGTCCTTCCTGCATTAGGTAGGGGATTGGGCTAGAAGACTTTACGGTCTGACCATTATTTCTTGATGGAGTGTGGCCTTTCAGAAAATCAGCCCAAGTACATTTCTCTGTATAAAGAGTTGTGCACCCTTTAGTTAATCAATGAATTAATCTGTTTGATTAATAGGTGTTAATAATCTAGCCACATGTGTTGCAAGCCAGTGATTTCTGTGCCAGTCCCAAGCCCAGATAAATAGAGAGGGTTGTGTCAGGAAGGGCAACCGGTATAAAAACATGCCAACTTTAAACATTCAAACCATCAATGTGAATTCCATACTGGATTGGTTAAGGCCCAGGTTAACATTGACCACCACCAGTGCTGTTGACCTACAGGGTACTGGCAGAAATTGGATTACTGTTGGTCAAAGAAGGAGAGGAGGCAGAAGGATTCATATACAGAGAGAGAAGAGGAAAGGCAGGGATATAGGTCTGAGAATAGGGACTCTTAATGTTGGCATGACAGGAAAAGATAGAGCTGGCAGACATGATGGAGAGAAGGAAGGTAGATCTACTGTGTGTGCAGGAGACCACACAGTGGAGGGGTAGCAAAGTGTGTAGTATTGGAGGGAGATACAAACTGTTTTATTATGGTGCGGATAGGAAGAGAAATGGGGTAGGAATGATCCTGAAGGAGGAGCTTGTGAGGAATGTTTTAGAGGTGAAAAAAGTATCAGACAGGGTGATTTGAAGTTGGAAATTGAAGGGGTAATGTTGAATGTAGTCAGTGGTTATGCTCCACAAGCAGGGTGTGAGTTAGAAGAGAAGGAGAGATTCTGGAGTGAGTTAAATAAGGTGATTGAGAATATGCCCAGATGGAGAGAGTGGTGATTGGGTTGGATTTCAATGGGCACATTGGTGAGGGGAACAAAGGGAATGAGGAGGGGGTGGGCAGATTTGGTGTTAAAGAAAGTAACCTAGAAGGACAGACGCTGGTGGACTTTGCTAAGAGGATGGAAATTGCTGCACTTAACACCTATTTCCAGAAGAGGGAGGAACACAGAGTTACATATAAGAGTGGAGGTAGGAGAATGCAGGTAGACTACATTCTGTGTAGATGAGGCCATCTGAGAGAGATTAGTGACTGTAAAGTGGTGGTAGGAGAGAGTGTGGCCAGACAGCATTGGATGGTGGTATGTAGGATGACTCCAACAGTCAGGATGAAGAGGAGAGCAAAGATAGAGAAGAAGACCAAGTGGTGGAAGTTGGAAAAGGAAGAATGTTGTGAGGAATTCAGACAAAAGTTGAGACAGGCTTTGGGAGGTCAGGAAGAACTTCCAGATGACTGGGAAACTACAGCAGAAGTGATTAGGGAGATAGATAGGAAGGTGCTAGGTGTGTCATCTGGAAAGAAGATAATAAAACATGGTGGAATGAGGAAGTACAGGACAGCATCCAGAGGAAGAAGCTAGCTAAAAGAAGTGGGACATAGAAAGGACTGAAGACAATTGACAGGATTTTTAAAAATTACAGCATAGAGTGAAGAGGGAGGTGGCAATGGCCAAACAGAAAGCATATGATAAGTTGTATGCCAGGTTAGACAGGGAAGGTGAGAACCTTGTACAGATTAGCAAGACAGAGAGATAGAGATGGGAAGGATATGCAAACAGATAAGGGTGATTAAAGACAGAGATAGAAAGGTGCTTACAAGTAAGGAGAATGTGCAGAGAAGATGGAAGGAGTATTTTGAAGAACTGATGAATGAGGAAAATTGAGAGGGAAAGAAGTGGGGAACAGGGGAATATTGTAGAGCAGGAATTAGCAAAGATTAGGAAGGATGAGGTGAGGAAGGCTGTGAGGAGAATGAAGAGTGGAAAGGCTGTCATACGGATGACATACCTGTGGAGGTGTGGAAGTGTCTAGGAGAGACAACAGTGGAGTTTTTATCTAGTTTGTTCAACAGGATTTTAGAGAGTGAGAAGATGCCTGAGGAATGGAGATGTGTTTGATTCAATTCAATTCAATCCTTTATTGCCAATGCACAACACATGTGTAGCAAAATTGAATGAGCCTCCATTGGTACAATCACACACAGCACAGAAACACAGAATGCATTCAAATACAGAATACAGTGTCGATCTTTAAGAACAAGGATGATGTGCAGAATTGTAGAAGCTACAGAGGTATAAAGTTGATGAGCCACACAATGAAGCTATGGGAAAGAGTCGTGGAAGCTAGGCTAAGAAAGGACGTGAATATCTGTGAGCAGCAGTATGGCTTCATGCCCAGAAAGAGCACTGCTGATGTAATTTTTGCCCTGCGAATGTTAATGGAGAAGTATAGAGATTGTCAGAAGGAGCTGCATTGTGTCTTTGTGGATTTAGAAAAAGCGTATAGCAATGCCGAGAGAGGAGCTATGGTACTGTATGTGGATGTCAGGAGTGGCAGAGAAGTACATCAGAGTAATTCAGGATATGTATGAGAGGACTACAACAGTAGTGAGATGTGTAGGGCAGACATAAGGGATCAGCTCTGAGTCCCTGTTTGCTATGGTGATTGACAGGTTGACAGATGAGGTCAGACAGGAATCTCCATGGACAATGATGTTTGCGGATGACATTATGATCTGTAGTGA
>JAEANM010029788.1:0-10121 GCA_017656035.1 Myanophis thanlyinensis | reverse complement strand
ATTCTGGGAGTTGAAGTCCACGAGTCATGAAGGAGCTGTAATTGCCCACCCCTGATCTAAGGGCTTCAGTTAGATACAAGTAGTCTTCAACTTAGGACAACAAATTTCCATTGAATTTCCAAATGACCAGAATTTCTATTGCTAAGCAAGGTGGTTGTTCAGTAACTTGCACCCAATATTACAACCTTTTTTTTTTTTGGGCCATAGTTTTAAGTGAATCACTGCAGTTGTTAATAAATCATTAGGCCGTAAGCAAATCTGGCTTCTCCCATTGACTTTGATTGTCAGAAGCTGGCTGAGAAGGTTTGCAAATAGTGATTACATAATCCTGGGAAGTTACAAGTTTCGTAAATAGATGCCTGTGGCCAAGCTCCTGAATTTTCAGCATGTGACTATGGGAATGCTGCAACAGTTGCAAGGAGCAGCAGTCATAAGTCAGTTTTTTCAGTACAGTTATAACTTTGAACAGGCACTGAACGTTTGTTTATAAGTGGAGGATTTTCCTGTACTTGCTTTGAATAAACCCCCTTTAATCATTGAGCTCGTTTATCTTCTGGGATGTTATATTTAATTAGTACTTAATAGCTGTGACAACGTCGTAACTTGTTACAACAAATACAGATAGTCCTTGACTTACAACAATTCATTTAGTGACCGTTCAAAGTTACAACAGCACTGAAAAAAGAGACCATTTTTCACACTTAACGACCATTGCAGTATCACCATAGTTGCACAATCAAAATTTGGATGCTTGGCAATTGACTTATATTTATGACGGTTGCTGTGTCCTGGGGTCTCATGTGATCATCTTGTGCAACCTTCTGACAAGCCAAGTCAATGGGGAAGCCAGTTCACTTAACAACTGTGTTGCAAACGTTAACAACTGCAGTGATTCACTTAACAGTTGTACAAAAAGTTGCAAAGGGGGGCAAAATTCACTTAAATGTTTCACTTAGCGACAAAAATGTTGGGCTCACTTGCGGTTGTAAATCGAGGACTACACTACCTGTAGTGACATTAAGGATTTAAGCTAGAGACAATCTAAAAGTTTCTAGCTTTACCGGAATGGAACCATAACATATGAATTCTTATTACAGCTCATTGCTTTTTCAAGCCAATCATTTATTGTCAGTGCACAACATGTGTGCAGCGAAGTTGAAAAATTGAATTTTTCATGGGCCTTGCAAATCCTGCATACGCAAACCTAACCCTCAGGTTGATCAAACTCTTTTAGGAATCATGTTTGGTATGCTTTAGTCTTTGAAATCAAAATGAGTGAGTTGATGACTTTATTACACTGCTGAGCAGAGGAGAGAGTCTTCCAAACCAAGGATGATACTTGAGCTTTGAGCGATGTGCCAGAGGCCACCCTGAAAAAGAGATATAGAAAGGGTCAGAACAAGTTTGATTTCCTTTCCCCTGAATTGCAATTAAAATTAAATATAATTCATGCGGATTATTTGTATTCCATGTTGAGTAGTCTCGTGGTGGCTTCTGTTTGGCAGTTCCAGAGGGCCTTAGCTTACAAGTAGCATTATTGGTGGCAAGAAGGGGAAGAGTGCAAAGGATTAGGATTAGTGTGCAGCAGGGAAATAAAACACACTTGTTTGCTGGTTGATTAGTAAGCAATAATGTGATTGTGGAAGAGGAAGAGAGCCATTATCTCTGCCAGCTTCATCAGAGTTAGTTAGGCCTGCGAGAAATTCCCTCCCATCATTATCTCTTTTGATTTCAGACTACTCTACATTGAATGAACGGGACCATAATAGAACATTGGACCGGACTGGCGAAGAAATGGAACCTATGAAGGGAGCACCACTGGTGGTAAATACTGGGATTTCAGTTGATGGAGATCTTTAGAGAAGCTTTTTGGGTCAGTGGGAGGAGATACTAGGACATTTCGTGCCCAGCTTGATGGCCTCCTTATATTTTGATCTACACTCCTGTATTTTCTTGGCACTATGGCTGTATAAGAGTTACAGTGTAACACAGTTGGAGGACAGTTATTTGGAGAAAATAGCCTATGCACAGAGGAAGCTAGGAAAGAGCAGAAATCATTGCATTTCTGTGATGGTAGAATTTTTTTTTTAATGAAATTACTTTTGAGCAAACTTTGAACAGCCAAATATTTTAAAGAAGGTAGCATCTTGAGAAAAATGCAAATATTAACCATTTCTTCTCTCTGCTTTCAAAGCGACGTTAACACTTTTTTTTAACTGGATGACTAACCCAAACCTGTTGACTTTTGTCTCTCCATTTAACCTCTCCTCTACTTTTCTGAGTTAGGCTTTTTGTCTCTCCCTTTCTCCCACTTGGACTCAGTGTGCTGCTCTTGCTAACCATTAATATGTCCACAGCAGGAGGAAAGGCAGGAATCCCTTGAGGAAATTGACCAGTTGCTTTATCCTCCTATGGTATGTCTTTGCTTCCTGAAATTAACCCTCTATTTCTCTGTCGTAAAAAGGGAGGGGTGCTAAATCCTATACCAAATCATACTTTCCTAAGGTTAAACTTTGCGTAAATGTCTTTTACCCCAAAGAAATTTGTATTTGCTTTTGAGGACGAGGGACCTTTAAATTATCAAGGTTTGGATTGATTGATTGATGATTTTATGGGATTAAATTATCATGGATGAAATTCTGCCCTTTGCTGTTTTTCATTATAGCTAATGTTAACTTGTTTGTATTTTTTCCACAGCAGAAGATCTAGAAGATGCTACCATCTGCCGTCTCAGTTTTGGGTTCATAACATATTTTATATAACTCTTGTGATGAAATGGACTGAGCTTTTTTTAAATCTTGAGACCATGTAGCCAAATGACCGGCTCCCTGAGCCCACAGGGTCTCACATCTCCCTGTAGAATTTGAACTTCTGGACATCATATTTTTGTTTTTTATTCTTCAAAAAAAAAAAAGTAATTCCTAAAGACCAAATACTCTTGATGGATCTCATTACACAACAAAGGCAGATACTTACAAATACACATTTATGATGCAGTCCACAGAAGCTGATGGAAACAATCGGAGCAAATGGATCTCAGCCAAACTCAATCATACTGGAACTTATTTTTATTAAGGAGACGTAGACTCTCTTCTTCCAAAAAGCAGAGAGAGAAACCATCTCCCTCTTCTCTTAGCCTATAGAATATATTTTTGTGTGTCGCTCATGTTTGCAACAAAGGATGCTGGGAATACTGGAACATTCCTAGTTGGGGAGCGTTGGTGGTGGTGATGGCGGCAAGATGACAATGGGGATCAGCTTGCGAGTGATTGCATTTGGGTCATCTGCCCTTCAGGATACGCCTTTTTGAGACAGTAACTTCTTTATCCTCATAGGCTGAGGATGAACAGTAGATTTGTCTCTCCCCCCCCCCTCCTTTCTCCTTTCTCTTAGTTGCTTCTTGATGGCCTTTCTGAGATGGATTAACTCAGAGTTTAGGAAGCTATTTATTTGTGGGAGAAGAAATGCTTAGGGCCTAGCGCTTTAAGGGAGGGAAAGAAGGTGGGGCACGTTAAATGACAGTTGGTGAAAGGGGCATAGTCTTCATACCTGGAAGTGTCCATTTTTCCTCTCACGGGAGAGGGCAGTGCGATGCATCTGGTTTGGGGTCGCTGACTTAAGGGGTGAGTGCCCAGATTGGGCCACAAATTGCTGAGAGAACTGATGAAATAGAAAGCTTAGTGATGCAGGAAGTATGAGGGATAGAAGGCCATTTGTAAATATTGCCCAAAACCTCCCATGCAGGCAAGGGAATGAAACTATGATCGGTCACTATTTACATGTGCCTTTTCTTTGCTACTGTGAAATATAGCTTGGTGCTTTGGCTAATTTCAGGTGCAGAGGGCCAATCCTTAGACCATAGAGATTTTGGCACAGAGTTCCCTCCTGCTCCCTCCCTCCCCCCCTCTCTCGGTCTTTCTCTCTCTCCCTCCCTGTCCTTCTCCCTCTCCCCACCTTCCTTGCATTGAAATCAGAGTCCTGCTGTTGCCCTGGATGTAGTCACAAGATTGGAGAGGGGTGATAGAGGCAACTGTGAGGGGAGACCAGGAAGTAATCTGTCCCTGCTAAAGGCTCAAGGGTGAGAGGAAGGGGAGAAACAACTGTTTGGGTAAAGATCACAATGTGCACCTTAGTGGGTTGCTTCTTCAGGGAATAAGGAATTTAGAGTCTGCTTTCAGATCTCTGCCTTTAATCTGCAAAGTAGAAGTAAAACGGGCAATCTCTGGGCACCATATTGGTGCCGATTGCCCTTTTATTGTTGAAGAGGACTACGGCCTCTCTCTCACCCTCCTCACAGCTCTGCCTCCATCAAACAACTGGAAGGAACTGAGTTGCTCTTGCCTTCTCTCCACCTCCCCATTGCACAAGAGGGAAGGTCTACAGTAGAAAAGCCTCTTCTTTGCCCCAGTCCAGTTTTTCTTACCTTTTGGGGGAGGGGGGGGGGAAAGGGGAATGAAAGATATAAATCAAGGACTTCACGAGGGTTTGCGCAACTTTTTCTAATGTAAAACACTATTTCCTTTTTTAATCCAGATGAACCAAAACTACCCTTCCCCACTGACCAATTCAGTGCTGTAGAAGAAACTAATCACTGACTCTCTCTCTCTTTTTTTTTTTGCTTTTCCTCTGCCTCCCCGGGGAAGGGGACATCCTGCTGTTCTTTGAGTCCTTACTCATTCTGCAATGCTTTTAAATTGAAATGATTTTTATATAAATAAAGTTTTAAAGTGTGTATTTGTTAAAATGGAATTGACTAATCCAAATCTTACCGTGTTCGTCTCTTGCTGTCTTTTGTGATGACCAACCCTTGTACCCTAAAAATAGGTTTTGCTTACTTCATTTAGGGATTAACTCCTCCTGCCTCCAGTGTGTTTGTATCCCCGTTCTATATTAGGCTCTGTCAAATGAGGATTTGACCCAATTCTTAATGGCCTACTAGCTTGGCTTTTGCTCAGCCAAAGAGAGTGGGATCGTAAGCAGAATAGGTGGTTCTAACGTAAGATTACACTTTGCAGCACACACCTCTATTCCTATTCTGACAATCTTCATTTGGAAGATTGGGTCATCTTGGCAGAAAAAGGAAACACATTCTCAAACGCTGAAGTTGACTTTGTAGAAAGATCCCAACTGGACAGATGATTTAACCCCTCCCTCCCTTGCTGATTGGTCTCTTCCTGTGCCGCAACATCCTATACCCTTCCACTTCAGGCATCACAGGCTACCTGTGACACATGCTACCTGTGCCTGCTCTTCCTCCAATTTGATTTACCTCCTGAGACCACTGGTATAAAAGTTTTTTTTTAAATGATGGAAATGAACCTTAATTCTTTAGAAGGAGGAAGAAAATGGAATGCAAATGCTGATTTCAGGATCTGAGAAAGACAACACTGCATCCGTCACCCATTATTGACAGATACCTTGTAAAAAAAAAACCAAGTGTTATTACTCATTGACTGATTCTAGGCATCTGTAAAGATGCATATAGTCCAGGACATGTCTGACTACTGTACATCTGGTAATCTTGTTCTAGATTAGCAGCCCCCAACCTTTTGGGCCCCCAGGGACCAGTCCCCTGGTGAAAAGGATGAGAGGGGGCGTGGTTTTGTGTACTATCTGCATCCCATGGATGGGGTTTTGCTTGTTTGCATAGGCTGGTTTCTTGCATGCTGTGGACCATGGACCTGGGGGTTGGGGACCCCTATTTTAGATAACTATCATTCAATCCCCCTGGCCATCCATTGGTCATGCTGCCTCGTATTTTAGAGCAGGAATTAACAAATGGGAACCTGTTTCTATCTTGGGACACCAATAAAATAGGAGAAAATATAGTGAGCAAACATAATATTTTTGTGAATTGGTAGTTTTTCTACAGAATCATAAGGGGTATTTACCTTCAAGACCTGAATAGTGCAACCAGTGTTAGCCCAATTTCAGCATGAGGTCAGATGTGTCATCTAGGGAGGTGCCAGGAAAAGCTCTCTTCAAACTTCAGGGTTCTGACTTCACGGGTGTGGCTAACTGGCTCTTGCTTTGCTTCTTTGAGCTTCGTGTTACATGTGATGTGTGTGATATGGGGAATGCAGTGGAAAGAAGGTGGATGTTTATTTTTTACTAACTTATCAACAAGGATATAAATCAGGTTGCTTGAGATCAGAGCTACCTGCAGCCCAAAGTTGTTGAATTGTAGTTTTTATTGTGATACAGCATCGTGTTGTGAATTGTTATATGTTGCGTTCATTGCAGGTGTTTAACTTTTAATTAAATACTGATTAAGTCAGTGAGCTGCAGCTGCCAAAAGAGCCAATTGGTCTACATCTGTACAGATAACAGTGTTGAGATAAGGAGATGCAACCATTCTGCCCTATGCTATACCGTTCAGACTGCATCTGTATTAGGGTGTCCAGTTCTGGTCACCATGAGGATACTGAGAACTTGGGGGAAAAGTAGAGAAGAGCAGTACAGATAGTGATGGGGCTTATAGGTGTTAAATCCTAAGAGAAAGTTAAAAAGCCTGAGAATGTTTAACCTACAGACGAAAAGGCTAAGATAAGGCATATTAGCGGTCTTGCAAAATTTGTGCTGGAAGAGGGTGGAGATTTATTCCCATCGTGCCTAAGGATATGCTAGGGCAAGCAACTACAGGTGAAAGACTTACAGAGAAACCCAAATGAAATGAGGAATTCCTTGATGGTGAGAACTATTACGCGATGGAACAGTCGGGTTCCTAGAGTCATGGATGCTGCTCCATTGGAAAATCAAGAAAAAGTTATGGAGGAATAGCAGGCATTGGTGGAAGAGCAAACATCTAGGGAGAAATACAAAGGAACATGAAGATGAAAGCCAAGTAAGTCAAGGTAACCAGGTTACCTCTCAAGGTGGCAATTCAGATCAAAAGATGATCCCAAACAGGAGGTCACCACAGTCACCACAAATTGAAATGGGTCAATGTAGCACGTGGCACAGTATGAGTGTGGTCTGGTATAAGAAAAGAACTGAAGTGGCTTGGCTGGCAGAATAATAAAATTCTCGGATTGTTTTACTCTGATTTGCTGTGAATTGATCCTGTAGCAGCCTTTGCTGTTTTGATGCTTTATAGATGGGTGGCTGTCAGTTCTTGGAGTTGTACTCTCAACTTATCCACCGAAAAGGGGGAACCTGCCCTACATCCCTCCCCATTTGATTCAGGTGCTCTTGTGCAACAGAACAACCAAGTCAACAAACCAGATTTTTCATGGTGAGCAAAAGGTAGAATGTCAACAGCATAACTGATAAGGAGAAGAATAAATTCCTTTCTGGCTCCAAATATAGCAATAGGTTGAGTCCCCAGCACAAAACCTTGTCTGTTATCCTTTTACAGCTAATTTGTCTTGGCCAAACGTGCATCTGTTAAAGCTAGGAAGAATATTTGTGCGATGGCAACTGGTTCTGAAATGTTTTCTCCAAGATTCTTACAGAATTGTTTCCATTTTGGATTGGTAAACAATTACAGAGAGATTTCAAAGTATTTATTTTAAAAATTTATAAACTTGCCTCGGCAACTCTTTTTAATAGATATCATTAGAGTTTGGACTTTCGGTACTTGGATTATTTATTCTAATTATGATTCATAAAACCACCAAACTTGTACTTGTGACACCAGATGGCTAACAGATTTAGAGAACTACAATAAACCACAAATGAACAACAGAAATATATATAATTTATTTTTGAGGCCTAGAACTTAGCTTCAGCAAATACAAAAAAAAAGCGTAAAAAAGATCAGGGACCGTTGCCTGGTGCTTTTAAGAGTTTGTTAACTTCGGCAACTTTTAAAGATGTGTGGACTTCAACTCCCAGCATTCCCCAGCCAGCATTCTCAACCTGAAAAATTGCTGAGATTGAGAAACACTGCTTTAATGCTTTGCCAAAAGAAAGCAGGGGTCAGACCTACAGTATATGGAATATATGCCAAAAAGAAAGGCAGGATCTTGGTCAGGAGCACAATAAGTTCATGCATCTAGCAAGAGCTAGGAACAAGATGCATGCAGCAACAAGCGAAAGGCCCAGACCATGACTGAAATCCATTTTTGCTAAGAATCTACAACTGCAGCTTCTCTTGTCCAGCTGCTGCAGAACTTGATTGGCTTCCCATTTGCTCACCTGGCAATCACTTTGGTGAAGTGCAGAGCCTTTATGTCATGGCCTGGGCAGTCTCCACTAGGCAGTCTCTTGGCAAGACACTCATGTTACTTTGAGGCATTTCTCTTTTTTTGGGAGGGTGGGGGTGCGAGGGGGGGGGGGCTGGCTCAGGTGTGTTTCAGGAGCTGGAAAATTCTAAAGGGTCTAGCAAGCCTGCATTCATCCATGTCTCAGAGCCTCTCCCTTGCAGTATTGCATGCTAATTCTGCTAGCTGCCCACAGTTCGATTCTCACTGGCTCAAACTTGACACAGTCTTTTGTCCTTCCAAGGTTGGTAAAATGAGGACCCCCAGATTGTTGGGGGGCGGGCAAGATGCTGACTCTGTAAATCACTTAGAGAAGGCTGTAAAGCACTATGAAGTGGTGTATAAGCCTCAAGTGCTACTGCTATTACATAATCAAGACAGGGAATTTTCCAGCAGGAAGATTGATAACCGAAACAACTTTACAAATGAAGTTACAGCCAGTTATCTTCCCAGCAAGACTCTTGAAAACCCTAGAAAAACCTGAATGACTATAGCCACTCCACCACTCCTGCCCTGGGGTTTTGGTGATGCTGCATCAGAAATCCAGGCAGCCACGCCTCCAAGAAGAGAGGCTCCTCCTTGTGTCCGGGCAGATCTTAATAATGTACAATTAGTCCTCTACTTTCAACAGTTTGTTTAGTGATTGAAGTTACAACGGCAGTGAAAAAAGTGACATGACTTTTTCACACGACTGTTGCAGCGTCCCTATGGTCACTTAATCAAAATTCAGGTGCTTGGCAACTGACTCATGGCAGTTGCAGTGTCCCAGGGTCATGTGATCACCTTTTTGCAACTTTTGGACAAGCAAAGTCCATGAGGAAGCCCAGATTCACTTAACCGTGTTACTAACTTAACAACTGCAGTGATTCACTTAACTGTGGCAAGAAAGGTTGTAAAATGGGACAAAATTCACAACTGCCTTGCTTAACAATATAAATTTTGGACTCCGTTGTAGCCAGCCCTTTCATGTATTATTAAATCCTGAATGAGAGAGACCTTAAAACAGGTTGAGCTGATGTTCAGCAGTAGCCACCCAAAATCTGAGCTTCTGAAGACCTGATGACTTGATAGGGTTGGAATGTGAAAAGTCATGTGGAACAATGAGACTGTTGCCCAAGAATAGGCCCGTCCGTTTCCCTCCCTCCATTTCCCTCTGTTCTGATGTCAGCACCTCTTCTGAGCCCTATCAACCTTCCACACATCTGAGAGCACCATCTCACACATTAGTTACACGGTCAAATTGCCAAAGAATTAGTCCACTTCTCTGGGTCAGTTCTAAACCAGCAACCCAGGTCCAGAACAGTCCCTTCTCCCAGGCCAGCCATTCACACAATTCCCATCCAAATCCTACCTGCTTTCATAGGCAGCAGAAGGTACAAGGTAGCCTCCATATGACAAGTCCTGGAGCACAGCTAGGATTCAAGCAATCTCTGGGTGCCCATAATTTCAGTAACACCAAGGTTGAACATGATGTGGCTCACCATCTGCACCATCACTCAGCTGGGAAATCCACCAAAGATCCAGCAGCTGCCTCCTGAGGTGAAATATTGTCCCCAAACACTCTTTACCTGTTACCCTGCCACACCACTAAGTCACAGCAGTCAGTGAAACAACTCAACCCTCTCTAGGCAGCTGGAGTCCTAGGTGGACTCCAGTTACAGGCAGGTACAAGGTAAAACACCAGCTACCAGCTGCATATTCTTCCATGTTCACCTAAAGAGTTCTAAGAACACTTTAATGGTATTAAGGTGCATATTCAAAATATCCTCAGCACTAGTTTTCAATCCTAGGGAAGACCCCCTCCCAATTTCGCCCAGTTCTTTACTACTTACATCAACCAGAATCGATACATTGCAGTCATCGATTCCCTGCAGACTATTACTTGCACATCTCTGAATTTATTTATTTATTTATTTA
>JAEANM010029787.1:0-10121 GCA_017656035.1 Myanophis thanlyinensis | reverse complement strand
TCATTTAATTATTTTAAATGGGTTTTAAATTGTTATCTATGTATCTATGTTTTTATTGGCTGTGCACCGCCCCAAGTCCCTAGGGAGAGGAGGTGGTATATAAATCAAATAAACTTAACTTAAGAAAGGAATCTAGAAGGACAGATGGTGGTGGACTTTGCTAAGAGGATGGAAATGGCTGTAGTTAGCACCTATTTCCAGAAGAGGGATGAAGATAGAGTTACATATAAAAGTGGAGGTAGGAGTACACATGTAGACTACATTCTATGTATATGAGGCAATCTAAGAGAGATTAGTGACTGTAAAGTGATTGTAGGAGAAAGTGTAGCCAGATAGCATCAGATGGTGGTGTGTAGGATGACTCTGAGAGTCAGGACGAAGAGGAGAGGAAAGATAAAGAAGAAGACCAAATGGTGGAAGTTGCAAAAGGAAGAATGTTGTGAGGAATTCAGACAGAAATTGAGACAGGCTTTGAGTGGTCAGGAAGAACTCCCAGATGACTGGGAAACTACAGCAGAAGTGATCAGGGAGACAGGTAGGAAAGTGCTAGGTGTGTCATCTGGAAGGAGGAAAGAAGATAAGGAAACGTGGTGGTGGAACAAGGAAATACAGGACAGCATCCAGAAGAAGAGGCTAGCTAAAAAGAAGTGGGACTTAGAAAGGATTGAAGACAGTAGAAGGATTACAAAAAATTACAGCATAGAGTGAAGAGGGAAGTGGCAATGGCCAAACAGAAAGCATATGATGAGTTGTATGCCAGGTTAAAAATGAAGGAAGGTGAAAAGGACTTGTACAGATTAGCGAGACAAAGAGGTAGAGATGGGAAGGCTATGCAACAGATAAGGGTGATTAAATACAGAGATGGAAAGGTGCTAACAAGTGAGGAGAGTGTGCAAAGAAGATGGAAGGAGTATTTTAAGGAACTGATGAATGAGGAAAATGAGAGGGGAAGAAGAGGGGAAGAGGTGAATATTGTAGAGCAGGAAGTAGCAAAGATTAGAAAGGATGAGGTGAGAAGGCCATAAGGAGAATGAAGAGTGGAAAGGTTGTTGATCCAGATGATATACTTGTTGAGGTGTGGAAGTGTCTAGGAGAGACAGCAGTGAAGTTTACATCTGGTTTGTTCAACAGAATTTTAGAGAATGAGAAGATGTGTGAGGAATGGAGGAGAAGTGTTCTAGTGCCAATCTTTAAGAACAAGGGTAATGTGCATAGTTGTAGCAACTACAGAGGTATAAAGTTGATGAGCCACACAATGAAGCTATGGGAAAGAGTAGTGGAAGCTAGGCTAAGAAAGGAAGTAGACATCTGTGATGTCTAGCAGTATGGCTTTATGCCCAGAAAGAGCACCACTGGTGCAATTTTTGCCCTGAGAATCTAAATGAAGGAAGTATAGAGATGGTCAGAAGGAGCTTCATTGCGTCTTTGTGGATTTAGAGAAAGCGTATGACAAAGTGCCAAGAGAGGAGCTATGATACTGATGGGGATGTCAGGAGTGACAGAGAAGTATGTCAGAGTAGTTCAGGATATGTATGAGAGGAGTACAACAGTAATGAGATGTGCTGTAGGTCAGACAGAGGAGTTCAAAGTGGAGGTGGGGCTGCATCAAGGATCAGCTCTGAGTCCCTTGTTTGCTATGGTGGTGGACAGGTTGACAGATGAGATCAGACAGGAATCCCCATGGACAATGATATTTGCAGATGACATTGTGATCTGTAGTGAGAGCAGAGAGCACGTGGTGGAGGAACACCTGGAAAGGTGGAGGTATGCTCTGGGAAGAAGAGGAATGAAGGTCAATCATGGTAAGACAGAATAAATGTGTGTGAATGAGAGGGAGGGAAGTGGAACAGTGAGGCTACAGGGGGCTGAGGTCAAGAAGATGCAGGAGTTTAAGTATTTGGGGTCAACAGTCCAGTGTGATGGGGAGTGCGGAAAAGAAGTGAAGAGGCAAGTGCAGGCTGGTTGGAATGGGTGGAGAAAGGTGTCAGGAGTGTTGTGTGACCGAAGAGTGTCAGCAAGAATCAAGGGAAAGATGTACAAGACAGTAGTGAGACCAACTATGCTGTATGAGTTAGAGACTGTAGCAGTGAGGAAAAGACAAGAGGCAGAGATGGAGGTAGCAGAGATGAGGATGTTGGGGTTCTATTTAGGAGATACCAAGATGGACGGTGTTAGGAATGAGCATATCAGAAGGACAGCTCAGGTCAGCCGTTTTGGGGACAAGTTCAGAGAAGCCAGATTGAGATGGTTTGGACATGTACAGAGGAGGGAGAGTAGTTATATTGGTAGAAGGATGTTGGAAATGGAGCTGCCAGACAAGAGGTCAAAAGGAAGGCCAAAGAGGAGATATATGGATGTGCTAAAAGAAGACATGAAGGTTATTGGGGCAAGAGTGGAGGATGCTGAAGATAGAGTTGGGTGGAGGCAGTTGATTTGCTGTGGTGACTCTTAATGGGAACAGCCAAAAGAAGAAGATTCTAGATAATTTTCTAGAGGCATATACTGTACCAACATCATTTTATGAAAATTCATTTTTAAATCACAACATAACATCAATTTCAGTGAGTTCAGCTACATATTTTCCCATTTTTCCACCAAATTCCAACACTATTCTTCTAAAGATGCTGTGTGATGCAGCCTGCAAACTCTGTTAAGTGTCTTCATCCAACACCCTTCTCCTGATCCCAGAAGTTCCTTTAGAAGCTAATGGCAGGAGATTGGTTCAATCATCGTTGATAGTTTAGGAAGCATCTTAGGTATTGTTCCAGAACTGAGTTCATGCATTCCATCCCAACATGTGTTTGGGAATGATGACTTGAACTCAGTTCCTGAACAGTCCCAGGAGGGCTAGGAATGCCTTCCAGAATTTTGAGGTGAACCGGACCCTGCATATTCTATGCAAATGATATACATGGTGCAGGAATGTCTTTGCTAGAGCTTTGGCCATAGGGATCTTCTGGCATGGGATGAAGTGGGCCTGTTTTGAGAATGGTCCATCACTATCCAAATGACAGTATTTCCCACACTTTCGGGCAATTCTATGATGAAATCCATGGAGATATCTCTCCAAGGTGCTGAAGGTTCAGCTATGGATTGCAAAAGGCCAGGCATTTTCCCCTGCCATCTCAGCTGCTGCACACATAGGATAGCTAGCAACATAACTTCCAATGTCATTTTTGAGGGATGGCCAGAAAAATTGCCTTTTTATTAGGTGTGGGTTTTTATGAACTTGAAATGCCCTGCCATTTTTGAGTTGTGGCAAGTTTACATAATTTTCAGTTTCTGACTCACAGGAATGCACAATTCCCACACACACACCCAGGGCAAGAGTCTTTGTGGTTGAAGAACCACTTGTCATCGGCCAATGCCTGCTTAAACACTTGGTTGGTGGCATTATCTTGAGAAGATAAGCAATGGAGGAAGCATAGTTACATTGCAAGGAGAAAAGTTGCTATTAAAGTCATATAAATGATAAGATGAGCAGTGGAGAGGGAAAGATAAAATATAATAGAATAAATCATAGAGAAGGAAAAAAGTGGAGAAAGGAAAAAGAGAGGAAAGATTGGAGAAATAGGAGGAAAACGATTCACAGTGAACTTGGCCTGCTGAGAGAAGCCCAGCTGCACTGAGAAGCTTGCCCAAGAGGCCCACTGAAGTGAGGGGAGTACAGAGGCAAAACAAACTAGCAGAGAACAATGAGGTGAGCCAATGAGTGAGTGGGGCCCAGCTGTGAAGCAGGGAGGAAAATCATCCATAGGGCAGATAGGAGAGCTAATTGAGGGCAAAGCAATGACTGGCAGAGAAGAAAAAGTCAAGCTGGTGAAAGAGAGAGGAAGGAGGAGGAGGAGAACCAGCTGTGGAGAGGAGACAAGAGGCAATCTCACCATAGGACATCCAGGAAGTCCTGTTTGCTGCAAGAAGCGGTACAAATGGGAGCCACATGGCTCGGGAGCCAGGAGAAGTGGTGGTGCAGCAAAGGGGAGAGACAGCAGTGAGAGGCAACAAAGCATAGCAGATCCTGAGAGGAGCATGGAAAGCAATGAGAGAGCATTGGTGCAACCCAAGGTTGTCGGTATTGGTGGAGCATTTCTGCAAAAGGGATCAGCAAACCGGTGACTGAGAATGGCAACAGAGCAGCATGGGAGACCAACAAGTGAGGGGGAAGGATTGTCATGAACTGAGAAGCAGAGAGAGTTGAATACCTGGTAGTGGCAGGAGAAAAGCAAGTAGGAAGGGAGGATAAAAAGGCAACACAGGACATAAGGCAAAAAAAAAAAAAGATGAGTAGACAATACCAAGTAAGGAATATATAAAGACAGAAAAGGAAGAGATAAATTAAGCCCACAAGAAGGCAGGGAGGGAAAGTATTATAAGGAGGAATGGAGGAAAGGGACAACCATAGAACATTCCAGTACAGGCTAAGAATGAACCTTACACTTAAGCCCACTCAACACTGAAAATTTTAAAATCGGACAATCTAAATGACCTGCTAGAACTTCAGATTTTTTTAAACTAGAGAATCTTGAACTATAGAACTTTAAATCCTTAAACTAGACATTCTTCAACTGCTAGAACCTTAACTTTTAGCTACACTTCCCCCCCCCCCCCAAATTTGAAACTGAAATGATCTTTTAGAATATCTATATTCCAAATTGGACATTTTTCCCTTTTAAAAATCTGTGGTAAAACCTTCTACACTTCCAATTTCAATTTTTAAAAATCCACACATGGAAGGAGAAACTGATACTATTGTGATCTGCAGAACATGTTCCATGTATACACTTATGTCCATAGAATACCCAAACTATATATGTACTAAATGTAAACTAATTGTTACTAGAAGAAAAAGTAAAGGTTCTAGAGAAAACTCTAATCACTCTGAAACTCAACCTACAAAACAAGAAATCCTAAATCTTGCAAAAAGAATTTCCCCAAATTGAACATAATAATGATCCAAAAACTTCTAAAAGAATTGACCCCTTAGAGGAAGTAGAAGGTGGATGGAAACATGTCATTCATAGAAAAAAACAACCCTAGTACAAAATCTTGTAAAAGCCAACCGACTCTGATGCAGCCACACTGGTGCTAAGCAATCGATTTCATGGACTCACACTAGAACAGACATGGGCAAACTACGGCCCGCGGGCCACATCCAGCCTGTTGGGCTTTTTAATCCAGCCTGCCGAACTAGTTACTAGCAGGAATCAGCCCAAAGAAAAGCTAAGCATTAAGCAACATTTTTTCCAATAAACTAAGAACAATGGTGTTTTGCTGCCTGTTAAAGGCCAAATTATTTCATGTAATGGTTTTTACATTTAATTTATATTAGTTCACACAAACACACCATTCTCCTATTCTGGCCCAGCCCCTCTGTCAAATTTTAGAAACTATTGTGGCCCACGAGTCAAAAAGTTTGCCCACCCCTGCACTAGAAGGAAACATGCAGACACATAGAAAAGAAGCATCATCAAATGTCCCTAAAAGTAGCACCATCCAATGCATCTGTGATAGATAGAAAAACACCCTAAACATCCCTAGGGAAAAAAGTTGAGTTCTGGTGATGGGGGAAAACAACTCAAGAATCTTGGGAAACTGAAAAGTATGATCATAAAAGCCCAGACCAGCACAATACTACTGAAAAAGAAAAACAAGAAATCCAAGAAGAAACTAGCATGGCTCCACAATGATCTCTCTGACAAACTGAATGACAAAATGGACAAGTACAAAAATGGAAAGAGGGACACACAACTAAGGCAGAATATCAGTAAATAGCCAGAATCTGCAAAGACAAAGTCAGGAAAGCGAAGGCTCAGAATAAACAAAACTTGCAACAAAAATCAAAGATAATAAACAAAAGTTTCTTCCAACACATAAATAACAAGAAAAAAATCAAGGAAACAGTCAATCCACTAAAGAGAGAAGGTGGCAAGGAAGTAACAGGCAACAGAGAGAAAGCAGAGCTGCTTAACTCATTCTTTGCATAGATCTTCACGCAAAAAGAAACTATAGCCCAACCTACCAAAAACATAACTGTAAAAGACAGACTAGAAATAAAAGTTAAAATAAGCAAAAAAAAAATAGTAAGAGAACACCTGTCTGAACTTGATGAATACAAATCCCCCAGGACTTGACAGAGTACATCCCAGAGTTCTAAAGGAGCTGGCAGAGGTCATCTCAGAATCACTGAACCTTCTGGTTGATGTCATAGCAAGAACAGCTGCAAAATAGCGGAGCTCTTCTGAGCTCCATGAAATCCATCTGGTAACAGCTCCTGGGAGACCCTGCAGGGTGCTAGCCACCCTGGAGGGGCTGTGAAGAAAGAAGAGGCACTTCATAGACCATAAGGACAATTGCAATTTCCTTGTTTGGTCTGAAGAAAGTTCTCCTGAATGGCAGCAGGGATGATAGTCATTTTGGCAAGTTGCAAGCTGTGACAACCGGGACAATAAGATCTGTGTTGGAGCAGTGTGTGGACAGAGCATTGAAACTGAGTGAGACAACTTCCAACTTTTACATTAGATATTTTATCCAAGCTAAAAATTTCCCAAAAAATTATTTCCAAGCAGTAAGAAAGCAGCAATTGGATACATGGAGAAAGATCATAGACCCAGAGATGAAAGAAATTAAAACTTTTAAAGTTTGAAAAAGAAAGTTTGAAAAAGAATTAATAACAACTTAAAAATTGATTACTGGGAGAATTTGCCTTTTATTTTTATTTTTAATCCCCTCCTGTCAGATAATCAGCAGTGGGATGCTATGTAATACTGGAATTGGGAACAGGAGAGCCATCGACTGGAGGAAGAAGAGCATTACATCATGGGAATCTAACTGAAAGTGTAAAATTGTTTAAGGGAAAGCAAATACCTGGAAGGCTACCTGACCTTGATTCTATCTGGGCAGGTGTCCTGGAAGTTTGAAAATATCTAAAATTCTCTAAGGCAAATTGAATTGCAAATAAATAAACTCTTATTAAAACCATTTACTGAATGATAGATTTAAAAGATTGGAAGAAACTTGGGCAAATTTGGATTTGAACTATTCAAGCTATCTCATAGAACATCCTACGAGACTGGAAAAAAAAGAGAGACATAAGATAGAAGAAAAAGAAAAGAAGAAAAATAAAATAAGACTTTAAATTTGGACAATTGGGAAGAAATAAATTGGGACATTATAAAGACATAAGATTCCAAGAGTGAAATATAAAAGAGGGACCAAAAGGTCACTAAATGATGGATAGAGATGATGGATAGAGATAAAATACTTTTCAATATGATGAAGGTATTAGAAATTAAAAGAGGTAGAAAATACAAACCAGAAAAATAGTAGAATATATATAGATAGATAATGGAACTTACTATAATTATAAACAAACCAAGATTAGGAGGTGGAAGTCCAGGAGGTAGTAACCTAATTGTAATATTGTTATTAACAATATGTTAAAATATATTGGAAATAATAACTTTATGGGAATTGGAGGTATAACCCCAGGATTGAGTAAATTTCATTAATAATTGATTGTATGGGTGTCTATTAATAATTGGGAAATTACCTAGGGAAGTGCACATGAGATTTACAAAGAAAACTATAAGATCCATAATTCTACAAAAAGAAGGAGTTGAACCCTTGAAATATAAAGGGAAAGAGATAATACTTGAAGCAGATCCCAGGAAGAGTAAGAGAGATAAGGAAATATTATCAATTCTTAACAAAATTACTAGTGAAGTATGAAGTGAACTTTAAATGGTTAATAT
This sequence comes from Myanophis thanlyinensis, assembly GCA_017656035.1. Classification (NCBI taxonomy): domain Eukaryota; kingdom Metazoa; phylum Chordata; class Lepidosauria; order Squamata; family Homalopsidae; genus Myanophis; species Myanophis thanlyinensis. The sequence continues at coordinate 2,370 of JAEANM010029787.1, read as the reverse complement.
CGGAAGGAATATTGGTGACATGGAGGGAACAGAAATATAGGCTGAATACCATAGAGAAAGCACAGAAATTTTATGAAGATTTTTTCACCATGCCAGAGGATAAACAAGGAACAGAGGAGCAAAGAGAAGTGAGAACTAAAGAAACGGGAGCAACTGAAGAAAAAGCTCTACAGCAGTGAGGCAACAGGAGGCAGCACACAATTAGAAGTGGAGAAGAAAAGAGATAGATGCAAAATGGGAGCAACAAGGAGCCACATTTGAAGTGTTAAGATTGTCAACAGAGCAACAAGGTGCTATACCTAAGGCACCAAGGTCACCGAGAAAGCAACAAGAAGCCATAATTAGAATATCAAGATCACCAAGAGAACCCAGAACAATGAGAACAGTGAGACCTATTTATACAGATAAACCATGGAAGAAGAATTAAATGTCTTTTCTCTCAATATAAATGGACTAAATTCGCCATTTAAGAGAAGTTAGATTTTTAACAGATTAAGAAAACAACATTTAGATATAATCTGCCTTCAAGAAGTACATATTATTAAACAACAGGAAAATCTTTTGGACAGTCCAAAATTAGCCCAAAAATTGTATCATTGGCAATGGCAGAAAAAAAAGAGAGTAGCTTTTTATATAAATGAAAATATTAAGGCAAAACAGATATTTGCTGACAAAGAGGGAAGGGTGTTGATTTTGGAGGTACTCTTTGACTCAAACTGGATTCTCCTGGTAGGGATTTATGCATCAAATGTTAATCAACAAGTTTTTTTTAATGAACTATATAAGAAACTGATTGAATTGGAGTATGAGAATACATGTGTATTAGGGGATTAATATACAAAACAATATGAGAATGATTTTAAATAATTTGGAATATTATGAAGCACACCCAGGAAGACAAATGGCTTTGCTCTTTCTGGATGCACAGAAAGCATTTGATAATGTAAATTGGTAATTCATGTTTCTACAATTGGAAGAAATGGATTTTGGGGGAAAATTTATTAATATAGTTAAGGCAATTTATCATAAACAAACAACACAAGTTATGGTGAATGGAGATACAGCAGGAAAATTTAACATAAAGAAGAGGACAAGACAGGGTTGTCCATTTTCTCCTTTGTTGTTTATTCTGACTTGGAGGTGTTAAACAGGAATATCAGGCAGGAGGATGCAATTGAAGGGATGGAGATCAAAAAAGAAAGATATAAATTGCAGGCATTTGCAGATAATTTGGTTTCTATTTTAGAAAACACACAAAAATCAGGACCTAAACTGATAGAGAAAATAGAATATGGGGAAGTGGCTGATTTGAAAATGAATAAAGAAAATACTAAAATGTTGGTTAAGAACTTAACCACTACACACACACAAAAGAATTAGTAGATGAATTGGGCATCCAAATAGTGAAAACAGTAAAATATCTAGGAATTTTTTTAACAGCACGATGTGGAACAATCAAAGGAGATAATTATGATAAATTATTACAATCACTTAAAATAGATATGGAAAAATGGAAATATTTGCAGCTATCACTGATGGGTCAAATAGCTGCTATAAAATGAATATTTTACCAAGGTTATTATACTTATTCCAAAGAATACTGATAAAACTGGAGAAAAAACATTTTGAAGATTTGAATAAGGTGATGGTGAGCTATATATGGCAGGGGAAGAGAGCTGGAATAAAATTAAAATTATTACAAGATGCAAAAAACAGAGGGGGTTTGGTTCTATCAGATTTTGAATTGTACTACCAGTCAGTAATACTTACATGGGTGAAAGAATGGATAGAATTGAGAAATTAGAGATTATTGACATTGGAAGGTCATGATCTACAAGTGGGGTGGCATGCGTTTTTATGGTATAGAAAGAATAAGATTCATGGATATTTCCAAAGACATTGTATTAGAAATGTGTTATGGTTAACATGGGAAAGAGTAAGGCAACAATATTATTTGAAAATCCAGGTCTGGCTATCCACAACAGAAGCATTTACTCACCCAAATTTGGTGGATTTGGGAAATATCATTAGATATAAAAATATTTTGAATTTAAGAATTGAACACACAAAGGATTGATATGTGTTGGTATGCACAGGTACAGATACATTCTAGATATGTGAAAGATGTGAAACTATATGGTTTCCATAAAGATTTAATAGAATTAGATCAAGTAGTGAGAGGGACAGATTAAAAATCAATAAAGAAGATATATAATTATTTATTAAGTAGAAAGTTGGAGGAAGAACAAGTAAAAGAAACAATGATTGCCTGGGCAAGAAATTTTGGTTATAGTTATACAATTGACTTGGATTTATGGCAAAAATTATGGGATAGGAATTATAGAGCAACAATGTCAATAGCATATAAAG
>JAEANM010029786.1:0-10122 GCA_017656035.1 Myanophis thanlyinensis | reverse complement strand
ATTCTTAAACTGAATTTTAAATGTTGTTCTAAATTATCAGCCTTTATTTAATCATTTTAACTGACTTTTAATTGTATCTCTATTTTGTATTCTGTTTTTATCCGCTGTTCACCGCCCCGAGTCCCTAGGGAGAGGGGGCGGTATATAAATTTGATTAAATAAATAAATAAAATATATATTTTTATGTTTTTACTTGAAGCTTCAACCACATTTATACAAATGTTTAAAAATTAGTTAGCTAGTTAATTAGTTGGTTAGTTCAATTTCTGTATTTGCCTGTTTCTCATATGTGACTTTGGGTGGCTCATTCAGTTAATAATGTAAAGCAAAGGTAGTTTTGCCAGTGTAAAGAGAAGGTTGTTTCTTAGCCTCAGCTTCATTTTAAGAAGATGATGACGACAAAAAAGATGATGCTTATACAGTACATGTATACGTGATCCCCTATCCCAGCAGTGCTTCCATCAGTTGATATTAATCCTTTTACATTCCTTTTTTTTTTTTAAAGAAACATGAAGCTGTGACTGAAGGAATTAGTTTGCCCAAAACTATCTGGATTTGAAGCAACCTAGTAGCGATTCATAGATCCATCATAAAATGTTATCTTTAGGAAAAGGTAGCTTAGTTGTCAGTCAATCAGGATCCCTAAGCTTAGCCACTTCTCATGGCATGGCCACTCGTGTGAGATTACATTAGCTGGCAAGGGTCTCTATAAAGTTAAAGTGTCCTTCAAGTTGAGTTGGACTCCTTATAATTATGGAAACATCCTTGTAGTTTTATTGACAAAATACAAAAGTAGTTTATCATCGTCTATGGAGATTCTCAGTCATCCAGGTCATGGTTGTCCAAAATGTGCTTTTTTCAAGAGGCAACTGGACTTTCTGGTTTTTCTTTGAAGATGTTTCATTTCTCATCCAAGAACTTGGATGAGAAATGAAATGTCTTGAAAGAAAAACCAAAACGTTCAGTCGCCTCTTGAAAAAAAGCACCTTTGGGACATAGTTTATCATTGCCATCTTTTGGGATTCTTTTTTTTTCTACTCCACATCTATTCACAGCTTGATTTCTTGGCCATCTCCCACCATTTCTAGATCACCATGGCAAAAATTCATTTGCAAGATGAACCAAGCCACTACAGAGAGTTCTTGACTTACAGTCACAATTGAGCCCAAAATTTCTGTTGTTAAATGAGACATTTGAGTTTTGCCCCATTTTATGACCTTTCTTGCCACAGTTGTTAAGTGAATCACTCCAGTTAATTAGATATTAATTCGGTTGTTAAGTGGATCTGGCTTCCCCATTGGTTTTGCTTGTCAGAAGATTGAAAAAGGCAAAGCATCTAAATTTTGGTCACATGATCATGGGGATGCTGCAAAGGTTGTAACTGTGAAAAACAGTCATAGGTCACTTTTTTCAGCGCCATTGTAGCTTTGAACAGTCATTAAATGAACTGCTGTAAGTTGAGGACTACCTGTATAGCTCTCAGAAAGCTGCAGGCAGAAATTATAGCGACCAGCATATCAGGAAAACAAATGATGTCCAATGCTAGGTTGATTGCATAATATTAGCAAAACAAAATAAGGGCTTACCCCATGAACTGACACAATAGTCTTTTAAAACAAGGAATATGAAAAAAAGTAAGCAATGAGAGGTGGTGTAAGCTAACAAGTGATGGATGTAAGCTAAGATTTGATAGATTAATATGCTTTGGTGCTTGATATTCATTAATATGCTTTGACAGGGCAGTGAAAGGTAGTCAGAATTAATTTTATGATTTCTGTTTTGATATAGATTTTATTGTTTCTCTTTGTTTGGATAACATTTTATGTAGATAGGAAGGCTCCCTGAACTTTCAAAACTCTGGAATTCTTAATGTAATTATCCTTTTACAAGATTGGTACAGTGATTTTTTGTTCCCATGAGGTTCATTCCTTGCCTAGAGGTTTACAGTATTAAAAACTGTATTAAATGGATAAAGAAAGAGAAAAATCAACCAAATCCAAGTATCAGTTCTTGAAGGGTATTTAAAGTGTTATCATTGCTATTATATGAAACATCTGGATGAATATGAAGAAGACCATTCTGGGAGACATGATTTCCAAATCGCAGCTGCTTCTAGTTGGCCTAAATGGAGTGGGCTTTGCTTGCTGTCTGTATTCAGAATTGAAGAATTCCAGATGTTCTAACCAGCCCAGAAAGGTTGGATCCCATGACAGACTTATGATTGTGCTGTAAGGAAAAAAAAGGATATTTGTAGAGGTTAACAAGAATTAATTTTTAAGGATTGTTTCAAGTCTATAGTACATTCTTGTTCTTGTCCAGTTTCACCTGAGAATTATGATCATATCTTGTGAACTTCAAGATGCTAAGTTGATTATTCTAAACTCATATTTGCAATGCAGAGACTGACAGTATTCAGGTGCAGCTGAATTTAAGTTCCACCCAACTTATAACCAGTGGGGAGCGGCAATGGAATCTCCTGCCCCAAAAGACCTGGGGACCATTTCTGCTAGAAAGGTTCTTACCGTTCTGGGCATTGAAAAGTGAAGGGTGAAAGAATGCACCATTTGATAGCCATAAAAGTCAAGTGTTTTTGGTCAAAAACAAGTGATTTGTTTGTACATGCAAGACTTCATTTGCTGCCTTTTTTATGGTAATGCAGCATTAAAGACTAAGACAGATATCTTCCCTGTAGTGTTAACTACTCTAAGAGGTAACATTATGGAATGTCATCTTTTACCTTTTATAATGATAAATATTTCTGAAACATAGCGAAGTGGGAAACCTGCATGTATTAATATGTCTATCCTGTCTTAGAATAAAGAGTAAATCTACAATTTATTTTAACTGGAAAATTGTCAGAAACTAAGTGATTCCTGACAAGGAAAGAATACATTCATTGTACATAATTCTTTTCTTTGAATGCCTTTCATATATTATGAAAAGACATCATCACACTAACTGCCCCACCACAGAAACATTGGTAAGTAAGGTTTTAACAAAGAACACTCTTCCCCAAACCTGGTATCCTTTGGATGTTTTGCATGCCAGTTCCTATAATTAACTCAATCTCCTTTCCTATTATCTGGAGATTATAATCTATGAATTGAGAACAATTTTTGTCTTACTATCTGGATATATAGAACCCAAAGGAGAGCAGATTGTGGGAGCACTATTGTTTTGTGAGAAGATTTAAAGCCAAACAAAGTTGTCTTTGAAACTATAAAGAGCACCCCATCCCTTTGCTAAATATCCACTAGTAAACTGCCTTGTCTTGTTTTGCATCAACCTTCAGAAACATAACTTATCAGTAATTTCTACAAACTTCTGCTTCCATAGCTTCTTTCAACACATAGCTGAGTGTGCTAGGGATGGAATTAGAAACTGACATTTATCACTAGTTTTAAGCCTTTTTTATTCTGTTTTGTTTGGCTCTTACTATCTATACATCTGATTTTATAACTTACTCCTGTAATGCAATTACAGGTCTGCTTCGCTATTTCTTTATTTTCTCTTTTATCTGTTATGTCATGAGACTGTTGAAAGGGCAAAGAAAATAGATGCAATATAATTTTACAATGCAAAGTCTTATTTTTTTCACCTCCATCATCTTAGGCTACTATATAATTTCTGTGGCTTTGCATTAAGAAATAAAACAAAAACAAAAAAACCAAAACAAAACAAACCCAGTTTGTAAAAAGTTTGCTTTTTTGCTATTGTGGGGCTGAAAAAGGACACAAAATTGTAGCTTTATGGAAGGATATTAAGTATCTCTAGTCACTCATATGGGTGTTCATGCACTCACCTATGGAAACTAATGTAATGGTTAATATCAAGTTGAGTGAGCTACTTTCTTCAAATCTAAGAAATAATAGTAAAAAGGACAGTTGTGCTGTCATTTTGTTCTTGTCTTAGGATGGATGGATGGATAGAATAAAACAGGCATGTCAAACATGTGGCCCAGGGGCTGCATGTGGCCCATTGCAAGTGCACCTGTGGCCCACACAGACGATGTTTTACACGCCACCTTGGATCCCTCTTGAGCAGAAAGATGGGGTAAAATATTTTAAATCAATAAATAAAATTAAGTAAGTGAGTAAACAGGAAGGAGAAACCTACATTGTGTCCAGAGTTCACTGTTGAAAAGGCAGTCTAGACATGTAACAAATAAGCAAAAGAGCTTCCGAGGCTCTCTGGGCAAGTTGCAAGAGAAACGCCTCTTCCCTGGAGCGACAGCAACTCCTCCTAAGCCTGGTCAGAGGAGCCAGTCAGGTAAGGCCGGTGCTTGTAACCTGACCCACTCTGCCACCGCTATCCCGCTGTCCCAAGAGCAAGATGGGTCACAATCCGAGCTGCCAAGGGCGAGCCCAGCCACTGCGGCCAATTGAAGAGAGTGCGGCCCTCATCATAACTCAAATGTGACAATATGGCCCTCGGGGGACTCTGAGTTTGACATGCCTGGAATAGAATACCTTATTTGGCCAAATGTGATTAAACCACAAGGAATTTGTCTCTGGTGAAGATGCTCTCAGTGCACATGCAAAGCAACCAAGTAATCATCATCATCATAATACTACCAATAAGAAGGAGTAGTTAGGAAAATAAGGATAATAATAATGTTACTGTCATACAACATGAGTTAATGTACATAGACCTTACACAGTACTGGGAGAATTACATGTTCAGTAAAGTGATGGCACAAGGAAAGAAACTATCCCATGTGTCAAGTTGTTTTTGGTATGAATTGTAATGCACTCTGGCATCCTGAGGGGAGCAGTTAAAACAGTTTATGTCCAGGATGTGAAGTGTCTGTAGATATTTTCTCAGCCATCCTTCAGGCAGGCTGCTTGCAATTGTTATTTCTGCAGTCCTAACTATCCATTGGAGTCCTGTTTGGTTGCTGTGCCAAACCAGACAATTATAAAAGTACAAATCAGACTCAACAGAGTATAGATTGAGAGACTCAATAGGATCGATCGATCAATCAATCAATCAATTAAGGGCTTTCTTCTGATGTATCATTTTATATGTCTTCTGTGATAATTACATTTATGAGTATGCATAAATAGAAAACAAGCTTTGTTTCATATTCCATACAAATCTCATTGTGATTCCGAAGCCAGACAAAACTGAAACCGGGAACTCTTTTGTTGCTCCAGGTTTCATCTGAGAAAAATTAGTATAATACAAGTCATCATCGTATGCATTCTTCCCAGAAAATAGGGATATATAGAAATGTTACGGATATGTATTGGAAGAGGACTCATTCTCCTTAAGTTTCATAGAAAAGAAGGTGACTTACATCTCAAACTTCATGGCTAATTCTGGATTGCACTAGGATCTGTGCCTCTCTATCCCTAACCACTATATAGTGGGTGCCCTAGATTTGGAGGAGCTTAGAGTCCTGGACTCCGGAGTCCAGCATAATTTATGTTGTGACTTGATTTCTGACCTCCTCAGTTAATGCACTGACACTTTTTAAAGGTAATGTTAAAAAAAAACTGTTAGGGAGAAATTCAAATGGACAACCAAATTTAATGTTCTGGACTAGATTTTGTTTAGAATGGCTACCTGTCTGCATTTCCAAATATGAACTCTATGAATTTGTTCCATATGGCATCTGATCTCTTGGTCCTAGTCTTTATTTTGAAATCAATGAATGATTTAAATTTTGGCTTTAATTATACCGTTTAATGAGCATTACTCTGATGTGTGTGTGTAGTAAACCACCTTGAGTATTGGAGGATAGAGAAAAGCAGATTATGGAGTCAATCACAAATTGATATATGGGCACTGCTGCTGACAGAAAACCTGCCTGCCATGGAGCCATCCAGGGAGCACTTTTCCAAAGTTCCTCTGCTTTCTAGAGTCAGCATCAAAAGATTTGAATTTCTACTCCAGAAAAAACTGCAAACGCCTATATATTTCCATGTGAAACATCAACCCCCAAAAATACCAAACTAGTTTTTCTGATCTAATATGATGCAGTTATGTGGGTACCACTATTCTATCAGCCTAGGTGGTGCGGTGGTTAGAGTGCAGTACTGTAGTCTACTTCTGCTGACTGTCGGTTGCCAGCAGTTTGGCAGGTTCAAATCCCACCAGGCTCAAGATTGACTCAGCCTTCCATCCCTCCGAGGTGGGTAAAATGAGGACCCAAACTGTTGGGGGCAATATGCTGACTCTGTAAACTGCTTAGAGGGAGCTGGAAAGTACTTTAATGCAGTATATAAGTCTAAGTGACATTCCTATTTTGTAGTTATCTTGATGAATGGCCATCTGGAGGGAAAAGTTGCAGTAATTTTTTTTAAAGTCATGGCATAGGGTTTCCTGCTTAAGCAGGGAGTTGGACTAGAAGACCTCCAAGGTCCCTTCCAACTCTGTTATTTTGTATTTCTCAAGAATTCCAAAACAAGGAATTATTTTTATTGTTCTCCTATCACATTGTTCCAGCAAACTCAAGCCATAAACAACTGTTCTAGTCCTCTTTGAACTTCTCTGGTTATGTTAACAGCTGGCACTTAAATACTTTATGAATAAAATTTCATTTTGTGTTAAAAAGGGAATTGATGAAATAAATTACTTAGATCTTGTAGGTGAATGTTTCAGGCCTATAGTTGTAGCTATTACAAATTACTGTGAAGCCTGCCTCCCTTACCCCCCCCCCCCCACACACACTACTGCATTCCGCAAAGGCTTTGTTTTGACGATAGCTCTAATAAAAAAAAAATTCCATACAAAAATTGTTTGCTATTAATAGAAATCATTAACAACTTGATAGGCTCTTGTTAAGTATATTTTGCAATACATTTAATCTGATTAAACTCGGCTCTGGGTTGTTTCTTCCAAATATTATAAGTCTTTATGAACCTGGCAATATAAGGAATAGATTTCAACCATTTTCGGCAAAGAATTAGGTTTAGCTTAATGGATCAATTCTTTTCTTATTAAACCGAGTCTGACCACTGCCAGGTAATACATTCAGCATTGATCTTTGTCTCACCCTGCTCTGGCTTGCATTCTCTTTATGTACTTGAAAAATAAGGTGCCACCAGTGAAAACAATGCCTTTATAATTCAAATATAGAAGTTTTCAGTGACTCCTTTTCTCCTTATCTTTTTGGTTTCTTATTAAAATCTTGTTTGAAACAATTGTTCTAAACAATTAATAGGCTTCAACAATGTGCTTTTATAACAGCTTGGTATACACACACACACACACACACACACAGCAAAGTGTTAGTATTTTCTCTCTACTCCAGAAACACTTCTTTTAATTAAATGGAAATAGTGCTATAAAGTAATTCTGAACATAAAGAACTCATCACCATATGTCCCAGATTCAATTCTTCATTGTAAACCAGTAAATAGCTCCTGTAGAAAAGATAAACTTAAATTTGTACTCGATAAGATTGGGCTAGGGGTGGGTTTCTATTGGTTCTAATGGCACTTCTAATCCAAAGGAATAATGGAATAATGGGACAGATCCAGTATCATAGGCCTGGCAATCCACAACAATGATTATTGGTTCAAAATGATCTGTGTGATCAGGGACTAAGGCCCTCTTTCATGCTTGTAAGGCATGCATACCATTTTGAAACCTGTGACCTTCTTTATAAATGTTCTTAGTTGATCAAACTTAAAATAGGGATATACGCTAAGTTTGCATTGGATTTGCATTGGATGTAGATTTAGATATTTTGCACCTAATGACTTTGTAACAGGGCTACTATTAGCATCAAAGCGAATTAGCATGCTGTCAGGGTTCCACACAACATCAGCAATGCAATCGGAACTCCAAAAAAGGCAAAGTCCAAGGAATAAGATTTTATTGAAGACATTGTTCTGGTACGGTCTGGAGAAATCCCAAATCTAAAGATTCCTGGGCTTTTTCCACCCAAGTAAAACTGAAAGTTCCACCCCACTAATTATCACGTATTAATTTCCCTCCAACCACTTCAAAAAGAGATCCAACAACCTCTTAGGATACTTCCCATCACAGGTGTGAAGCGTCCAGAGAAAGTTCTTTTGAGAACCAGACTTAAAGGAATGAAAACAAGATAACAATTCCGAGTTGCTGTTTCCAACTCCCCCTTTGCCCTCTCAGCGACCTTGCAAGAGAAAAAGATAATTGTGTCAAGATCTAAATGGCCCTGAATTTTACTATATAAAATGGCCAATATACTACAGCAGAAATCCCCCCCAATAAAACGTCCTTTTGGATCTTGACACATGCATCTTTCCTAGTCAAAGTCCGGAAGAAAAACTCTGAAGTAGATGTTAGCCTACAAGTTACATAGAAACAGTGTTAGGCATCTTTTTGTAAAAACAATAAGCTCATATCAGGAAATTTACATTGAAGGAGTCTGCAGTGGTGAGATGTATATGTCAAAGAATGAATGGTAATTTGCATTATAAAAAGATTCTTGAGTAATTTACATTAATAGCTATTAGAGAGTTTTTTTAAAAAGCTTTTAAATACAGTATATGTAAACAATTATGAGAATTTCTGCATAATTTTAAAATAAACAGATAAACGAACCAGACAAATACACTGTCCTAGTAATGAGGAGAAGAAAGCAGTCTTTATTGATATACATGTATCCGATCCTTCTATTTATTTTTGATCAGTGAGTCACCTTTGAAGCCCACTTAATGTTTCATATTATGAACTCAGGTATTGTTACTTATGCAGTGACTTAAGCTTAAATTCCAACAATACCATTACTTTTATTCTGTTGTCCTATTTAATAGTTGCATAGTTTGCAGGAATAGATCACAGAAAACAATCTAATCTGAGCTAGGAGTGATAATATGCACCTACAGTAAGGATCAAGGGCTAAGAAGACACTGGGACAATGACAGCTTCAGATCCAATAAGGCCATATTGCTGAACAAATCTTTACCAGAGTAGGGAGTTGTTTATATAGTATTCTTCTACACAAGATGATCCAATGGCTAGGGTGGAGTCAACAAAGATTATTATTACAGTGGAAAATTTACTTCTAAATGTATGGTTTACCAAAAGGGCGAGTTTGGGGGTAAAAAAATCACTCATTTTTGAGTCATTCAAAGACTAATGTGAAATTCTAAGATCATTTTCATTGCTTACCTGATACTATGGTACCACCTGGAACTTTTGGCAACAGGCTCAAAGCTATCACACCTATCCTAAATCCAGGGTAGTAGATTTCATGAGAAAGCAACTTCTGATAACTTTGGTATTGTGTGCCGGAAACAAACCAGGCTGAGTGGACAATACGGAAGAAATTCTCCATCCCCTAATATGTTAGAAGTATGAAAGGTATATGGTTTTTGCAGCTGACTGAATAAAAAAAGTATTCTCTTAAAAAAGCATCATTTTGCACTTGGAAATAAGTGGACCTATATTTAATACAGCCACTTGCATGTGTATAGAGAATGTATACAAATGAAATTAAAATTTCGAGGTCCAGATATGCTATGTATAAAAGAAGGAGATAAAATGCTGTCGTGGACCGTGTTTTATTGTGGCTAATGTTTGGGGGGCTTACTCGACCCCTTTGTCAGAGTGGATAAAATGAAGTTCGTTGTTGGCTAGTTGATGTTTTCTTACTGCTTGCTTAGTTTCATACATATGGATTGGCTGCCTCTCCCGCTGTCCTGGGGCAAGTATGGGGCAAAGGTATATTGTCAGTGGAGATATTGTCACTTTCTCCTGAATCCATCACTGAATCCATGGTCTGAGTTGCTATTTTGCAAGCTATACTATAGTCATGTTTCTTACTGATTTATTTAATTTTTTTCATGTTTTTTTTCCTATTTTGGCAAGTATGCAGGGCAGCTAACAAAATTAAGAGAAAACAAAACACAGATTAAAATGGGCAATAAAATAGGTACTAAAATTCATTGAGCAGTTAAAAGCCTGCCAAAACAGATGTACTTCTAGAAACTGGTGGAGCAAATAGCATTCCATAGTTTGGGAGGAAACCAGGAGAAGATCCTCTTTTACATTTTGGAAAGATAAAACTTAACCACCAGACAAGTTTATGTCATGAAGATCATTTTCAAATTTTCTTGAATTTTTTTTAATATCGACATCTCTCACCCACATACTGTCCGTCCATCCATCCATCCATCCATCCAT
>JAEANM010029785.1:0-10122 GCA_017656035.1 Myanophis thanlyinensis | reverse complement strand
TCATGTTTTTATGATAGAACCAATTAGAAAATTATATTGATTACTTAGAAACAAAAATTGTGTTACACTGTGTTATCCAGGCAGTTCCTATAATATTCCTATCCTCTTCACAAAATGTAACAGAAATAACAAAACAACAAAATAACCTTGGGGGTTTTCTAATCCAACCTCCTGCACAGGAGACCCTACACCATGGGTATCAAATTTGATTGTGTTGTGTGACATCACATGACACATTGTGATGTTTTTTTGCCTTTGCTGAGCTGGGTGGCTGTGGCCTGTGCATGATGCATTCGGCCCACTGGCTGACAGTTTTGACACCTCTGCTACACCATTCTGGACAAATGGCAGTCCAAAATCCTTTTAAAAACCTCCAGTGATGGAGTACACACAATTTATGGAGGCAACCCGTTCCACAGATTAATTGTTCTCATGTGGTGAGCATAGCGAGCATAGAAATACATGGACTCCTTGATTTCCAACCATTCATTTAGTGACCATTCAAAGAAAGAATAGCACTGAAAAAAAGTGACATGACCATTTTTCATGCTTACAACTGTTACATCATCCCCGTGGTAGGTGATCAAAATTCAAATGCTTGGCAATTAGTTCATAAGCAACAAGAAAGCATATATTATCAATAAAAACAATAAAGGTAAGACAGGACTATTTTTTCCATTTACCAATTATTTTTGAATACCCTATAAAACAATAATAATCCATATAACACCATAAACATATGGTACCCATTTTAAAATCTTAATTGCATATCTAAAATGTGTTACTCTTTCAAAAACAACATCAAAAAAAATTTAACTACAGTATTTTGGACAAAAGGATGGTTAGGATTAGGGTTAGGTTTTAGTTGAGGGTTTGGGTTAGGATATCTTAGATCAATTACACCCAATCTCACTTTGCAAACTTGCTGGGGTGGTGGAAATCTGCTGAGGCAGGTTATGTGGAAGTGGTTCAGTTTCCTAGTGTGCCTCCTGTATATAGTCCAAGTCTCACTGGTATACATCAAGGTAGTTAGCACTACTGCTCAGTAGACTTTGAGCTTTGTAGCAAGGCTTATTCTGCGTTGGTCCCACAAATTGATCAGTAATCTGCTGAATGCAGAGTTTGCCTTGGGGATTCTGCAGTTGACCTCACTGTCAATTGTCATTGTGTGGGAGAGGGTGCTGCCAGAGTATGTAAATTGGTCCACTGCTTGCAGATTTTGTCCCTTCACTGTGATGGTGGGCTCTTGGTATTGGGTTTCAGAGCCGGCTGGTGCATCACTTCGGTTTCCTTTGTGTTGAGCAGTTTCCCACTATCCTGTATTTCAGGCTGACTCCCAAGGAACTGTTTTGGAAGGCATCTGACAGCATGGCTGAAAACATTATACTGAACAGGATCAGTGCCAACATGCACCCTTGCTTGATGTTGTTTGTGAAAGGAAAGGCCTCTGAAGCTTCTCCATCATCCAGAACATGAGCCGTTATGCTGTCATGAAACTGACATACCATCAGGATGAATTTGTCAGGGCACCCAAACTTTGACATGATGTGCCACAGACCTTCGCAACTGGCATTGATCTATTGTCAGTCTTTCATCATACTAGTTTTCAGAGTAATTGATATATTCCTCCTACAAGCAAAATATTGACATTTGTAGTTGGGAAAAGGATGGTGAATTTAGATTTTTAGCAGCAACATTTAAACAGGCTGATTAGAAATGAAGTTGCTGAGAACATGATTTTGCTGTCCTTTTTGTCTATTTGTAAAAATCCATAAGGGATAAAAATTTAATACTCAAGGTCTAAAAAGATTTTTTTTAATATTAATCTTCAATATTATCCATATAATTCTTCCAAGAAATTATGATATCTCAAAACTGTGATCTGGAAAGAAATATATTAAAATTTTATTTGAATTCTAAATATATATCAATTTATGGAAATGTTGCTGCTTAGAAATAATCATAATAGACATTTCAACGAAAACAACTTGGGTATACACTAGTGAAAGGGGTTCATTTTTATTTGTACCTGCTCTGCCTCTGCGGCTAGCAGCACATAATAGATTGTTTCCTGTACATTTAAATCAGGCTGATAGGAATAGGAGGTACAACTGAATTTGCTTGGTGTTTCTTTCTTCATTTATGTGTGGAGCACATCTGCATTGCATTCAGTATAAATCAACTAGTTCATCCTCATGTTGCTCTAGCCATGGCATGAAGACCCTCACTAACCATTATTAAGTACCACCTCACCTGAGGTTCGTCTCTAGCCAACTACGGGGATAGCTAAAGTTCTTTTAGCTGCTCTGCTGTTAAAATGATGTTATAATGACCATCTTCTTCCAATATAAACCTTGCTGTATAAACAATTGACAGTGCCTCTGATGTAGTGTTGATGACTTCATGATCAGAGGCTCGGATCCTCCCATCTCTAGTTTCAAAAGGTGACTCTGGGCCTCCTGACTACTAATTGTATGGATTTTAGGCAGCTGTTTGTCAATTGTCAAAAATTCATATGGAGTTAACAAAAATACTATTAAATCAGCCAGTCTGTGCCAGCTTCTATCCATCCTTTCTCTGATATGGTTTTGGGCCAATGATCACAGAAAACTTTGGTACATATACTGTTCTGGAAGGCTGTCCTATTTCACTAAGAAAATCTGCAAGAACTTTTTCTTTCAAATATTTTTTAAATATTCAGGTTAAAAAGTTATTCTAAAAATTATTCTAAAATAATTTTACTTGTTCCTAGATTCCTTTTGATTCCTATTTTATTTCATTATCAAATTTTACTATAGTTCATTCCAGCTCCTATTACTTATGTCATGTTAACTATTCTGTTACCTTTTTGAATTCTAAATCCTAGAGTCAGACATGCAAGACATGTTGACAAATATATAAATAAAATTGAAGATCTCTTACCTCAAAGAGGGCTTTTCCTGCATAGTACAGGAAAGTTTCCATGATGGAAACTAAACAAAAATAAAATAAACTAATAATAAACAAATATGATAAATAAAGATATAAATATATAAATGTATAAATAAGTGTAATATAAATAGTTGAATAAATAAATAAATATGTAAAGTAAAACAAATGTAAAGTATGTAAATAATGTTAAAAAATCAAAAGCAAATCAACAAATCCTCTCTAACCAACTGAAGCACCCACACTGGCATAAAAGTTCTGGTGAATGGCTTTCATTCAGCTCACCCAAAAGTTTTATTTACTTCTCCTTTGTGAGCTCAGGCACCTCTTAGCAGTATTATGAGGAGAGACCTCATGAAGGAAAAGCAAAGCAAACTGATTAGCTGAATGAATGCTACATTGGACAACTGTTGACCTTTGAAGCTGCTCTCTCAAAGGAGGAAGGGTCCAGAAGAAAGAATTGGGTGAAACCAGGATAAAAATGAAATGTTAATTTAATGGATTCACTTTGAGTTAACATGCTTGCTTTCTGCATATTTATAAAATATCAATTTTCCATACCTTAATAACTGCAATTTGGGGTCAGTGCTTGATGCAGTTCAAATCTAGAAACTTGTTCAAAGGTAGATGATGCCCAGTGAACAACTCGAGAAAATGGGATGTCTTTTCCCAGATATTTGATTGCCCATGCTCAGTTATACCTACAAGTGTGGTTCTGAATTATGATTTGTATCCAAACCAAGTTCATCAGGTTTACTTTAGTCTCTCTCAGGGATCGTGCTAAGCCACATGGCTTTAACTCTGTGTGATGAATAAATCACATTTTATTCACCAAAATCCAACCACGTTGCAGTTTAACGTGGGTGAGTGGGTGATGGGTGAATCCAGCCCCTGATTTTTCAGCTGAATCATAATTGCCATAAACTGCAAAAACGAATCACCGGGGAGCAACAGCCTTTACCTTCCCTTCTTGACTGTATCTGGTTGGCTTGGTTCAGCAAGTTAACTTTACTTTAAGTTAACTGAACTGATAGCAGTATGATAGCAGTGAAAATCGCACACGATTACTGCACTGAATCAAGTAACCTAAGAGGCATCCCTTCCCCACCTCCTCCAAGGAAGACACAACATGATTTTTGTTAGAAATTCTGTTTATATAGCCTTACAGAACAAAATAAAGTGTCCAATCACCATAGTCCTTGGTCCTTAACGGTTTTAACTGTAACAGGAAATTTTCCTCAGAACAAAAAGGTTATAGAATATAATCATAGATGCAAACATATAAACACTGCCATCTACTGGATGGCTGTAGTTGTCGCAATATAAAATACATTCCAACATGTATTCTAACAGGTTTAAGTAAACAGACATAGATCAGATTATCCTCAATTAGCTTGACTCTTCAGTTTATATGTTCACTGCTCTTCTTGTCTCCCATTGCCAAAAAAGTCTGTCTGATAACTTGAAGTTTGTGAAGTTGAATTCCAGATTAGTTTTTGAGGTAGTGGTGGAGCAAGGCAGAAGACTTGATGAAAACTTGATGAAATATTTATATTCATATTTACATTTAATTCTATCATCTATATAAATGAACATTCTCTTTGTGTCCCCCCCATCAGACATTTGATGTTTGATTGAGGGGGGAAAATCCTTGGGCACTGAATTGGTCTTTGAGAGATCAGATTTTGAATTCTTTTAATATTAATTTATCTCCAAGGAAGGATCAACCATTGACATCTTTGATGTAAAATTAGTTTATGTAACTGGTTTTATATGTTGGGCTTTAGCAATTTTCACACTTGTAATTTACAGCATCTTATAGCTAGTCATCACTCTGGCAATATATCAGCCAAAAAAGCAGGCTTCATATTTCCTCTGTGAGGGCTGAGTGATAGTATAAGGCACTAAGGATCACTATTGTAGAAATGGTCCTTGGGAGGCTGAGAGCTTTAATTTCTTATGAATGCATAATGTAAGAACTTATTAACCCAACCTTGGTACAGAGTCTTCTGATAGAGGCCAAAAATGCCCCATACAGTCTTGTCTTGTTTAAATCAATTGTTCTTTTATTAGTTGTTACAGCTGATCTCTTGCAAATTAATTCATGGAGCATCTTTTGCACGTACCCCTCCAAATAATTTTCAGGCAATAAATGGAGAAAAAAAGTATTATATACTGGTAGATCTCAACTTCCAACCATTCATTTAGTGACTGTTTGAAGTTACAGTATTGAAAAAAGTAACATGACCGGTTTCCAGGTTTACGACCATGCAAAATCCCTATGGTGATATGAATTAGCAATGCAAATTTTGGGTTCCATTGTGGTCATAAGTCAAGGAGTACCTTATGGAGTGGAATCAATGTAATTTAGGCCTTTCCCCCCTCCCTTCTGCAAAGGAGACAGAACACATGCTACACATTCAACCAGTATATTAAGCCATTATTCTCTCTCCTGAAGGATCCCCTTAAATAAGTTAAAAAATCAAAATCAAATCAAACCAAACCTCTCTAAGCAACTCAATCACCCACACTGGCATAAAAGCTCTGGTGAATGGCTTTCATTCAGTTCACCCAAAAGTTTTATTTACCGGTACTTCTCCTTTGTGAGCTCATGCACCTCTCAGCAGTATTATGAGGTGGGACCTCATGAAGGAAAAACAAAGCAAACTGATTAGTTGAATGAATGCTACTCAGAGTTTTATCTATTTTTCAATATTGCTAGAAAAGTAAATACATGTTCTGTTCCAGGCCTCTTAACTACAACTGTCTGCCACAACTAAGGGGAGAGATAAGCAATCCCTTGGCTGGGAGCCCAAGCTATCTCAGTGAATACCAGTTCCGAAAACAAAAACTCACAGCAATCCTAATCCTTCATCACATGGCTGCATTACCAAATGGTTGTTTCCTGTAAAATTCCCCTCCCTTCGCTCCTCCTATAAGCTCTCCGGGAGTGGCCAATCATTAGCCACCTGTATCCTATTTTCTTATCTGGCCCTGCTTCCGAAGCTGCTTTCTCCTCCTCGCAGCCCTTCGCATACACACGTCAGGGACAGCCTCCCTCTGTTCTTCCTCACTGCTCCCTGACTCAGAAGCCAACTGGTGGCCAACAGGCTTCTCTAGTCCCCCCTTTGACTCCGAACAACCTCCAGAGTCTTCCTCAGCCAGCAGGGCAGTCCCGTAGTGTTCATCGCTGTCAGATTCTACTAACAGCTCAGCTGGCCTCTGTTGGGCCACAACAATACAAAATCCTGCTGATGCGTTTGGTGGAATCAGAGGATGAAGTAACAGAAAAATTAGTGTCCTTGAAAGCAGGGAGATGTCTGGAGAAATACACACAATTGAGAGTGAAAAAATGGCGCAGTGATGAATGAGCAGAACTGGAGAGATTTCTGAATTTTCAGAGTCAATTATGCTGTGGATCTTGCTTCACCGAACTTCAAGAAATACACCGCACTTTAACTTAACCATTCAGCAACAGCTTTTTATTTTCTGGCCTGAGCTGTCATTATACATACAGGCTGTCCTCAACGTATGACCACAATTGAGCCAGTTATCTTCCAAATATAAACTACGTGAGCATGGGGATGCTGCAACAGTCATAAGTGTAATAAATGGTCATAGGCCACTTTTTTTGTAACTTTGAATGATCACTAAATTGTAAGTCAAGGACTCCCTGTATTGCAATATGTTGCACAACCACTATTGTTTGGATGCAGTGTCCTTTTTCTTACTGTTTTTCTTTCCACAGCAGAGCCTTTGTAACATCCAGAATAAATGACAGAAAACCTATTCCATTTTGGGAGCATGTGTTCATTGAGCATTTAAGCAGAAAGCCCAACTTCCTGGCATGGGACTGGGCTATTTGAGGGACCACCTTTTCCCAATTATAGCAGCCCACCCCATCAATCTCACAGAGAAGGTGTGCTGTGGGGAACTGCAGCTGAGGATCTACATTTGATGGGTCCCAGGACATTCTATTGCGGTGTTTGCCTTATGCAACAATCTTCCCAAAATTAAGTCAGCCCCATCCCTTTTGATCTTCCAAAAAGCCCTTAAGAACTGGTTAGTTGACCAGGGCCAAGACTGATGGGATGTGCATCTGAAGGAGCTGGGGGGGAGGGGAGGGGAGAGAATTTTCCCCAAAAGAGACCTGGATCAAGAGACTATGCAGACCCGAGCTGGATGAGAGAGCATCCATAGGACTGCGAGATTCTTGCGACAGCCAAAGCTCTGTTGGCTCCGGTGGCAAACAGTACTATGGGCTACCCTGCCTAGCAGGGTATACTCATTTATTTAAAAATAAATTGAATGCAATGGAAGCTTGCACTGTGAAACCAGCAATAGACAAAAGAATCAAGTAGGGCTGAATGAAGGTGGATCAGATACTAAAATGAGTGGCTGGATACTTGGAGAAAAATCTAATGCAGGGGTGTCAAACTGGCAGCCCACAGGCCGGATGCATTATGCCAGCTCTGCAAATGGGAAAAAACATTGTGAAATGTCACAGGATGGCAACGTGACCCTGCAAGTTTGACACCTGTGATCAACTGAGTTGAAAAGATGAAGAAGACCTAGAAACTTGTGGTTAGAATCTGCAAGAAAAGTGAGAAATTTTAAGAACAAAAAGTGACATATAAAACAGCATATGGGTGTAATGGAAGTAAGTAGTGCTATTGTAAATTACAGTTTTATTTATCCTTCTCCCTTATCTTAATTTTATTATTTTGTCTTAATCATTCTTTTCTACAGTTTGAATAATGTTTCTCCTACAAAAGTAACGGATGATGGATAAGTATGTCAATATATAGTTCTCTTTACAGTATCTACCTTATTTCTTTTTCATAGAATAATATGTAGGGTAATTTTTAAGGTACCAGAAGACACATCAGAAAACCTATTGGTGACTTCCTGATTTTGCAGACAATGCCAAAGTCATTTCCTAAGTAATAAGAACTTGCTGTTCTTTATCTTTGTCCCATCCCTCAATGTTTCTGCCAACATCAGCCATATTTTCTTGGCCCAAACTGGCCTTAAGTATGAATGTGGGTGAAGTCAATACAATTCCTAAAAGGAAAGTATTTACAGAGGATGACATCATCATCAACATCATTGTCATCATCATTGACAACCTTCATCATCAGATGCATGCAAAAAAGAGCACATTGGATAGTTCTCCAATGTGGGAGTATCCACGTGCCTTTATAGCTCCTATTGGTTTTCCTTCCAAGCATTTTCTTCAAAGAGATTTATAGATGCAGGTTTTGCTGCCTTAAGAAATTTGTTGTCCATATTATGTTCTGCATCATGTGACAAATTGCTAACATCCAAGCACTTAGGCAGCAGCCTTTCTGCAGAAAGTGTTTCTGTTATTCCACCTTTTTCTTTTGTGATCTAATACACATTTCACTGCATTTCGTACCATGTATTACTGTGCATTTGATGAATAAAAGTTGATTTGATTTGAATTGATTTAATAAGAAATGATGTGACTGAACCATATTAGGGTACAATGTAGTTCAGCTGCATTGTTTCTTATTGTATCAGCACTCCCTCGTGTGGCAATTACGTGGTATGACAAACCTTAAGAAAAATCTACTCAAGAAGCCTGGAAACTTATTTACAACCTGTATGAACTACACTGTAGTTACTACAATATTTGGATTTCATTAAGGGAGTGTTTTTCAATCCTGTTAATTTTAAGGTGTGTAGACTTCAATTCCAGAATTCCTCAATCAGCATGCCAACTGGGTATTCTGGGAGTTGAAGTCCACATATTTTAAAGTCGACAATGCGGTTCTAGGGGCGTTAGAACAATTGTTTGTCAACTGTTTCCAGTGTGAAGGTGCATCAGTTTCTCTCTACCAGACCTTCCAGAATAGGTGGAGAACCAGGTGTGATTCCAATAAATTCAAAATGTGAATTCTTTGCAGCCAATCCCACTCTGAGCTAAGAAACACTACTATGCTTCCTTATTTTCTGTGCTTGTTGCATCTGTGTTTAGCTTACCAATCCCTCCTAAAACTCACTTGGTCCGCTATCTGATCTCCAATATCTAGATTAATTTAATGCCTTGTTTCTAGATAGTAACACAAAGGTAGTCCTTGTTTAGGAACCACAGAGTGTGCAAATTGATCATTGAAGTGAAGCGGTCACTCAGTGAAACCACAACTGCATTTATTCTGAGCAAACATTTTATTGAGTTATAAGGGAAAATAAGATACAAAATACAAAAGTAAATAGGAAATCTGTGGGGGAAAGAGGAAGCGGAAGAAAAGTGAGGAAGGGTTGGGAAAAAGAAATGTTGACTTCCGACTCCCTCTGTTGTAGTAGAATAAAGCACCACAACTACATTTATAGTCTTACTTAAGCTTTCCTTTGTTTTACAAACCTGTGAAGATTGTAGATGTAATGGTTGGTTGTAAAGTTATTTTGTAATCCCCCTCACAACTGCAAAAGGTTGCTAAATGAGGCTGTTGTGAAACCAGGACTATCTGTAGTTAGTAAGATTTTCTTTGTGTTATAACAACACTATTGTGTCATAATGCAACCTCCTCCTCTCCCAACCATCCACTTATTTATTTGTTCATTTATCTGCAGCACTTATATCCTATATCAGTGCAAAAGGAGTCTGGGCAACTTAAAAAGATATTTAAAAAAAAAAAAAGAAGACAAGCAATGATTGCAAGTAGTCTTCAACTTACAACAGTTCATTTAGTAACTATTCAAACTGACAAGGTGACTTATGACCATTTTTCACACTTATGACTATTGCAGTATGCCCATGGACGTACGATATACATTCGGATGCTTGGCAACTAACTCACATTTATGACGGTTGCAGTGTCCTGGAGTCATGTGATCCCCTTTTGTGACTTTCTGAGAAGCAAAGGCAATGGAGGAAGCCAAATTCGCTTAACAACCATGTTACTAATTTAAGAACTGCAGTGATTCACTTAACAACGGTGGCGAGAAAAGTCATAAAATAAAAAGGGGCAAAATTCACTTAACAAATTTCTCACAACATAAATTTGGGGCTAAGTAAGTAAAGGACGAGCTGAAGTTAAATCTGGAACTTATCAAAAACAAAAATTAGCTACAGAAAGTTAAAAAAAAAATCCTTCTATTCCTGCACTGTAGAGAGCATCCTGACAGGCAACATCACAACCTGGTTTGGGAATAGCACCATGCAAAACA
>JAEANM010029783.1:0-10122 GCA_017656035.1 Myanophis thanlyinensis | reverse complement strand
ATTTAGATTGCCTTGCCCAGGGATTCTGGGATTTGAAGTCCACAAGTCATAAAAGAGCCACAATTGCCCACCCCTGTGTTAGAGTAATCACTTAAGGATCTACATGGAGGAAATGACATGTTTAAATGTAATGCCATATTCTAGCAAAAAAAAAAAAACCACTACCCGTTTGGGAAATGCTGGTATATTTAGGAGAGTCTGTTTAGCGTTAGCTTTTCCTCTGAAATATAATTTTTGTACATACGTGGGTAGGATTAGTTTTCCAGTGGATAGCATTTCAACATGTGAGCATCTCAACTATGAAATATTCAGGCCTTGGGAGGATTGCATATCATATAACATTTCTGATTTTGTTGTTCTGCCTCACATCAACCACTAGATTTCTTTTAACAGAAATTAAAATAGTCTTGTTGAGGTGATATATTTTGCAGTAGTACAATGGCCTGTGGGGATTCTTGAAGGTGGGCATTTTTCTTACAACGTACCTAACCGCGTCCTAAAACCCAGTGGAATAGTTCAGAGGAAAGAAAAGGAAAGATTGCTATTGGGCTTGAATAGAGGCCAAAAACTGGCGTCTAATATCCTGGAAAAGGGACAAAGTAAAAGCAACAAAGCCAATCTAGCTTACACCCTTCAGGCCAATGTTTGTGTTAAGTGGGGTTGTTATATTATACTGTGGCTGCCTTCCTAGATTTCTCTCCATTATCATTCTCTGGTAATAGGCAAGTAGGGAAATCAACATGAGAAGAGTTGATAATATAGTTGTATCTCACATAGTAAAATAGGGAATTATGGAGGATGCATAATTTTATTTATTTATTTTATTTATTTAATTTTATTTCTATACCGCCTCCCTCCCGAAGGCGGTGTACAGCCTAATAAAAACACAAAAGAATAACAATTAAAACCAAATTAAAATTTAGATAAATACAGCGGCTGTATTTTACTCTTTATATAACAAGACAATGTGTGAGATCTGAGCAGATTATGCCTTAATTTTCTTATGGTTGAAGAAAAATACATTTTTGAAGAGTCAGTTCCTATGTGTGATTATGGGCTTTCCTCACTTGCACTGAATAATGGCATAAATATTCCCTGTCAACATATTTTTTCTTGCCATGCCCCCTTGATACTTTCTTGAAATCCAGAGTTCATGAAGGAGACAAGTTTAAATTGTCCTTAGCTGTACTGAAGCTCAATAGTATTTCCCTCTTTATTCCAGCACTGCCTTAGAATAGAATCAAAGTGTGCCAAATCCTTTATTCATGGAGGGAAATCAGGTGGTTGCAGTGCCTTGAGATAGAAGCAGTGGTGGGAAGATACATTAGCAAAAGGTGCAGCAAATTTCATCCCCGCATAATTTTCTGCCAAAGTGGGGAGCATTAACTCAGGAAGGGTATTGTTATTGTTGTGAAGGGTAGTACTTCTTTAAGAAAGAAGAAGTTTGCCCTTTCTGATTAATCATTAAAGATGTTATAAATAAGTAATCATGCTTGATATGATGAATTCCTGTTGCCCTGTGGGAACATTATTATTCTAGTTACTTCAGAAAAAATCCAGGCAGACGAATAGTCCCTCATTTGCTTTGTCTGTGTTCCCAAGTTTTAGTAATATAATTCTTTAAAACATAATTTTTTATTGGCCAAATGTGATTGCACACAAGTAATTTGTGTCTGGTGCATAAGATCTCAGTGTACATACAAGCAACAAGTGATAAGTCGTGGTCATAAACATAAAATACGATCATCATAAATCCTAAAATACAGTTAAATTAAATCATAAGATAAAATAAGTCAGATACCTTAATTCTCAGAACTGTGGGATGGTGGTGGTGCGGGGAGCGATAATACTGTGGGATGTCATTTAAGAAGTTAGATTTTGCTTGTTGCATATAGCTGACTCAGTTACCTGCTGTTAGCTTGGCTCTGTTTTGGCTCTATTTTCTCCTTTCTCCCACTTTACTGAGCTCTGCCCAATCTATACTGTTACATTCTTCTGATTGTCCAGCTCCCCTAGAGATCCACAGTCGATTGATGCCCCGCCGTGAAGTCAGCAGCCCTGTCACTTCAGATGAAGAGTACCTGAGCCCTTTGGAAGAGTTCCCTGAGTCGGTCACCCCACAGCATCACCCTGTTATGAGAGAGCAACCCCGCTCTGAGATTGGTCCCACTGCAGCACTCGCAGACATTAACTTCAAGGCTGCGCCATGTTTTGAGGTGAGGTGAGAGGATGACATGAGAGTAAAGAAAAATAGTTGGCAGCTTTGACCTACCTGGATAGGTAGGTCCAAGGGTGTAAGCAATACTCTTCTGGATTGTGAGCGGAATAGAGTCGGGGTCTTTTCTGCTGCATGGGGCAAGAAAAAAGTTATAACCTCTTATATTCCAGCAGAAAGACGGAAGGAGGGAGTAAGTTTTTGAACTCCCCTTGTCAATTGTCATGATCCTGGCTTCTCTTTTTTGTAGATAGCACTAAATGACCAGACGGTACTAGAAGGACAAGATGTGGTCCTGCGTATTCGGGTGCAAGGAGAGCCCAAACCCATTGTCCACTGGTAAGTGGGCCCTATGTTTCAGTATGATTTTAAAAGTATTCCTGTCCTATCTTCCAGACACTATTCTTTTTTAAAAAAAAATGAAAAACAAACTTTATTAAATATATACACTTTAAAATACATGAAATCCATTCACATAATGGATTTATAATTCTAATAATTACTTCTAATAATTACAGTACAATTTCGGCAGTACCTATGTCACTGGTGTTTAACTTGTGTTACTCACACAATTAATACTGTTGTTTTTTTTACTATTCTAACACTTTATCGTATCCATCAATTAACCAAATTTATATCATATAATATATACATTCATTATATATATATATACATTATTTATATCCAACAATGATTTTAAAAGTATTCCTGTCCTATCTTCCAGACACTATTCTTAATGAGTAAGCTGGCAGCGATGGGGGTTGCTCCAGTCTTGCAAAATAACAACTGCCTTCAGGCGTTTAGCCAAGCAAGCCTTTATACTCCCCCCCCCCCCATCCTATCCATCAGTGTTCCACAACTAATTTACCATTATATAATGTGTCAGTTGACATGATATTTCAAAAGGTTTGCAGAATCGCATTATTGGTTTTTCATTTCCAGAAGGCACTAAATCAAAATAGGAAAGGTTAATTTATATCTGCGTGGTGGAAATGCAAAAGGGAAAAAGATTTAGGACAGGTATGATGCCTGAGAAAAGGTAATATTGGGTCCCTGTTGCTAGTAAAATTCAGCAGCGGTGCTAAAATGCCACAACAAAGACATTTTAGCATTCGAAATTGTTGCATTTCCACTGTGAGCAACAACAGAAATGCAGGTATCTGATCTGTTTTCTTCCCGCTTTACCCTACCAAAGAAGCCAAAACCATCAATTTTCCACCGTTGCTTATAATGGAGGCATAGTGAGGTCCTTCTCTTTTGCTCTGTGTTTGTGAGATGCAGTAAGTGGATGGAAGGGGTGTGAATGTTTTGTGCTATGTGAAATCGGACTGCTACCAGATGGGGCACAAATGATACCCTATCCCTGTTTTTAAAAATATTGGTCTCAGATCTGAGATATGTTAAGTTGGCTAGAAGAAATAGAAAGAAATGAATGTCTAACCTCCTGGCTTGGACTGCCCTGAATAAAGTATAAGACAAAAATGTAACAAAACAGGGATAGTGACAGAATCAGAATATTCAGTATTTTTCAGGGGCATGCAGTGGTAGAGAGCCAACTGTGCGAATTATCTCTTGAAGATGGGTGAAATGTTAAGCACTGAAAACTTTCAGACTTTCTGTTCTTAACTGTAGGTTGAAGAATAGGCATCCTGTAAAATACGGAAGGCGCATTTCTGCTGTGGAAGAAGAGGATGGATCATTCTGCCTCCATATCCGCATGGTGGAATGCACAGATGCTGGCTATTATGCCTGCAAGGCCATAAATGAATATGGCACAAGACAGTGTGAAGCCAAGCTTGATATACAAGGTATCTTTGGGAGCTCCAGAGCATGAGAATTACAGTAATGCTTTGCCAGTCATGTCATCTAAGAGATCCCACCTGCATGTCTGCTTCTTCCTTCCACTCATCAACCATTCTGCTCCCCCAATGTGAACATGCTGAATTCAGTTTGCTCATAATCTTCGTACTGTCTCTCTAGCCACCAGTAGCTGCTTCATGGCCATTGACTAAAGCCATCTTGAGGGGCAAGGATAGGGAATACGTGAAAAAAAAGAAAACACCCAGGAGTACAAAATTAATTGCATTCATAAAACAGTTTTGAATATTCAGGATCTTTGATAGAATGGCATTTGGTAATCTTCATAACAGCACTGAAGGTTGCTCAGGGTCATCCTCATATTGCACTTGCAAGTCCAAGAGTTTGTGCTTGCCACCAAAAGGGAAATTTGAAGCAAGAATTACTTTTTTCCTAGGTCAATTTCTATGTGTGTGACACATACAATGTAACATTTGGGCCTGTGCCTTCGCGTCAGTTTTTGACTTCTGGAACTGCCTGCATAATCCCTGCAATTTTATTGGCAAGATTTCAGGAGTAGTTTGCCATTGCTTGCTGAGAGAGAGTAATTGATCCCAAGTCATCAAATGGCTTAAAGCCTAGGGCAGGATTAGAACTCATAGTCTCCCAGTTTTAGCCTGGTGCCTTAACTTCTACACCAAACAGGTTTTCTATAATGTACAGTAACTACATTGCTATAATTGCCAGTTTTGGTGATGCCTTCTACAGTACATTGGCCACCAGTGAGTTCCACTTGCAACAAGAAGTGGAGTACATAATAATTTGTCTGACCTCATATCCCCACCATATTTTCTCACAACGTAGCAGGATTTCCCGCCCCCCTGTTCAACTTATTTATTGTTATTTAAAACATGGGTGTCGGGTTTGCCTCTTTCCTTCCAGTTAATATTCATCAGGAATTAGGTGCTTAAGTATGTTTCCATCCTTCTCATAAAGCATCATCTTCATCGGACAAGGGACCGAGGAGCCCCAAATTGGGTGTAATTGGCAATGCATAGTTATCGTATGTCTGTCTCTTCTCGTAGCTTCTAGTAAAAAAAAAAAGATTTGTTTCACTTGCCCGATCCCATATTTGATTTAGAAGGGAGCTGGATCTGCATTCTTCCAGCAATTAAGAAAATTTGGTGTTTGCACTATCTCCATTTTGGAGTCATTAACCAAGTTAAAAACATGGGGTAGAAATATAAATAAATAATAACTT
This sequence comes from Myanophis thanlyinensis, assembly GCA_017656035.1. Taxonomy (NCBI): domain Eukaryota; kingdom Metazoa; phylum Chordata; class Lepidosauria; order Squamata; family Homalopsidae; genus Myanophis; species Myanophis thanlyinensis. The sequence goes on along the minus strand of JAEANM010029783.1, from coordinate 4,849 downwards.
CTATATTAAATTAGCTGCTGCCCTTTTAAGGATGTCCCTGGTCTATTTTAACCTGTTTTCTTGCCACCTAAGTAACAGTTAGCCCTTTGTTTTGATCCATTGCATCACTCTTAGTAAAATAGAAGCAGGCTGTCTTAGAAGTACTTGAACAAAAGTGCTTACTGGATCCAGTTTTTGGATCTGCAGAAGGTTTCTGGATGACATATTTTCCAAGCTAGCAGAAAGGTAATTGGGTGTTCTGCCCAGCTTCAGTTTGGGGTTGATTTTTATGAACAAGATGATACTATGAGATAGGAGTGAGAGTTTATGTGTGCAACTGCTTTGTGTTGATTCATTTGCTTTTGTTAGCCAGTATCTACAAATGTACTGTACTTGTGCTATGGTGCTTTTGCTTAGACTGAGCATGTATCTGTGCTTCGCTTTTATGTCCATCATGCTACACTAACCCTTCGCTTGCTGACTGTGTTTTTGTCTGTACAGGGAGAGTGAGCTAAGGTACTCCTGGCCCCTGGGCCGCTCTAGCCAGACAACCTGGGCAGTTGCCTCTACTCCCGGCACGACTGAACAAACCAGGCTGGCAAGGCTTGGCTTCTGGATGGCCAGCGCTGAGACTCACCTTGGATGCAGAGCCTGGTTGCAGCTAGGGGAACGGGACACAGCGGGTGGGAAAGTAGTTGGGGACTCCCTTTAGCTGTCTGAGCAGTTCTGAGCTCCCTTATAGCTACATGAGCTGAATTAATCTGTGGCACCTCCTTAGTGTTTGGGCAGGAAGCTGTTATCCAGATGGATCTCCATATGTTCTGTGCTAGGCACAGAATCTCAGAAGTGGACAGCATGCCTGCGTACCAGGCATTCCCCATCCAGATGCTGATGGTGCGCAGTGCCCATTCTGGCCTTCACTGCTGTCTGGCCTACACTGTGGCCAGTGTGTGGTGCTGTTTCCTTCATGTGTCCATGTCTCCTTGCCTCCTCTGCCTTTGCCCACTCCTCTTCCTGGGGGCTTAGAGCAGAATGCTAGCTTGTCCTCTCCTTGCTGCTCTCTCAAGAGGCTTCTGCTCAATCCATGGAGCCAACACATTAAAATGAGCAACCTTTGAAATGAACAGGCCATACCTGGACATTGTTAAGCTCCAAACTCCAAAACCTCTCTGTTCGAAGTCCACTTAGTTCAGCATCTTTATCCAGCTGTGACCTCTGGGAAACATAAAATGACCAGGAAAGACCCTTTTGCCCAGGAACTGTGTAGAATGTAGAGGGATTTGGAAACAATGGGAGGCCACTAGACTTTGGTCTCCAGGCATCTTCAGTGGAGGCCAAGGATGCTGTTCTTTTACCATCATTCTGCTCCCACTCTGGGAGTATCTCACAAGAGCTGGGCTATAGAGAACCCTCTTTTTGTAGATGAAATAAAGTCTGTTTGTTTGGTAAAAGTACTGTGTGGTTTGTTCTTAGCACAGATCCTTGTTTCCCTTCTCCCCATGTCCCTTTCTTATTCCATATCATGCTTTTGTGTATCTCCATACCCCATCATGATTTCCCATTCAGATTGAGTTTGTTTTGGATTACGACTGCTTTGTCTCCATTCATGTTCTGTTGCAGTGGTCAATGAGTTGCCAGCTATACTAGGAGAAAGCCACCCTAACTGGTCTGTTTGCATCTGAAGTGTGGGATAGAAATATTGATCTAAATAAATAACTCTGCTGCTTTTCCACAGCTGGGCAATCTGTGGAAAAACGAGCCTCGTTTATAGCATTTAACTGAGATATTGAAAACAGAGTTCAGACACAGATAAAATGTTGCTCTGTTTTGCTCTAAATTTCCCAGTTTTGAAATGTGTAAGTTGGCGATTTCCCCTTGACTCAGGAAGGGCTTAGCTGGAAAACTTGAGAAGGTTTTCCTTTTGTGAGGTAGACTTAGCTGTTGGACCAGGTTGCGGGAATCCTATATGATAGTTGGATTTTCCTGTTCAACCACGGAATAGAATGGTAGCTTTGATGTTTAAGATACAGAAAGAAAAGGGCCTGTAGGTTACACATGTTTCCTGTTCCTTTGCATTTTGAATATCTAAAGTCATCTGCAAAGGGGGTGGGGGATGACAGTTGTTTCCCCTACCTTGGGAGAATACAGGATCATAGATTTCTGTCTCCTTATGATTTTGAAGGGCAGACATTCAGAATTCCTGGAAATGGGGCAAGTGAATTATTTGCAGTTGTGGCCAGAGAATAATTCTGAAATTCAGATTTGCATTTAACTTCTTTATGAGAGCACTTTTGTCAGCTGGGGTAGGATAATCAAAGCCTTAACTTCGCAGATCCAAAAGGTTGTAGCAACATGACGATTTAGTTCAACCGTAAAAATATCCATTGCATGCTTTCCACACCTTATTCCTTGCATCCTGTCCCGTTTCCCCCCTACCGCCCCCCCATTGCTCAGAGATGCATCTCTTTCTCTCTTTTTTCCATTTCCTCTTCCTCTTCCCTCCTTCTTCCCAGTGCACCCTGAGACACACTCCCTGGCAGTGCTGACCCCGCTGCAGGACGTGGTGGTGGGGGCTGGGGATGCAGCCATCTTCGAATGCCTGGTTTCTGGCCCATCGGATGTGGATGTGGACTGGCTGTGGCGGGGGCGCCTTCTGCAGCCTGCCCTGCTCCAGTGCAAGATGCACTTTGACGGGCGCAAGTGCAAGCTGCTGCTTACCTCTGTGCATGAAGATGATAGTGGTATCTACACGTGCAAGTTAAGCACAGCTAAAGGTAAGGATGGTAGAAATGCTGTACAAGCAGAGGTGAAGATGACAAAGGACAGGGGCGTCAAACTCGATTTCATTGAGGGCTGCATCAGGGTTGTGTTTGATCTTGGGGGCAGCATGGCTAGGGTGGATGTGACCAGCTCGATGTCACTCATGTCAGTGGCGCCTGTGGTGGCCCGAGTGCTCTGCCAGAGAAAATGGGCTCCTGAGCTCCGTTTTCACTGGCAGAGGGTTGGAGGAGGCCGTGGTAGCTAAAAATGGAGCTCAGGAGCCTGTTTTTTCTGGCAGAAGCACCGCGGGCTGGTCCTTTACTATTTCTAGGGTGGCCCTGTGGGCCAGATCTAAGTACCCCATGGGCCGGATCTGACCCCCGGGCCTTGAGTTTGACACACCTGACAGGAGGAAGGATCTGGGTTCACACACTGAACTAATCCAACTATTGACTTGAATCAGGATCTGGGTTCACACACTGAACTAATCCAACCATTGACTTGAATTTTGATTTGCTAAGCCCTAATTGACTGGGTTCACACCATAAATGAAACTGAGGTTATGCCTCTTCGATACGTAATTACTGTAAGTCGCAAATCACAGTTTACAAATCAGGGGTTATATTCACATAACTTATTAAGCAAAACCCCAAGAACCCTGTAACTTTGAGATATTAATCCTGTCCCTAAAATAAGCCATAGATAGAACCTTGGTGGTGGTGGTGGGTTTGAGGTGTTAACTTCTCATCTAGTCACTAAACCTGTCTTTTCCATCTGTGATAAATCACTGTTTTTTTAATTTTATTTTTAAACGGTGTTAATGCTGATTTTCCCACTTCAAATCCCCATTAAAAGCATAAGAGCAAACCGGGCTGGTTTGTTTCTCTCCCCTTTCTGCAGTGGTGGAATTCAACTTTTTTTACTACCAGTTCTGTGGGCGTGGCTGGGGGAGGTCATGTGACTGGGTGGGCAGTTTCTGTAAGCAGGGCAATAAAGATTAGGCAAGAAACAACACCAGAATGTTTTTTTCCTGCCTTCCTTACAGGATTAGCCCTGTAAAGTGGGAAAAAACAAAAGGAGATTTCTTCTAACAACCGGTTCTCCCAACTGCTTTGAAAATTTACTACCGGTTCTAGCAAACCTGCGAGAACCTGCTGAATTTCACCTCTGCTTTTCTGTCAAGCTTCCTACTGGATAGCAATGGTTTAAAACACCCACCCACAGAAACACCCGTCACCTTTGGAATGCCAATATGTAGCCTGTCTTTGTGCTGGGGGCCGGAGAAGAGTATCAGCTTGTGAGAGTGGGCAGAGAGAGAAGCTCAATCAGCAGATTTAGGAAAGACGCAGAGCAGTTTGGTAAACAAAAAACAAAAAACCGTACCCCCTCCAGTCATGCTGAACTATAATTCCATCCTTCTTGCTTTACAATATTTGAGCTGTGGTTTAATGGATGTAGACGGGGTACATTGTGAAAGGTTGTACTGCAAACATGGGGAATTGGAGATGGGAACAGCTTAGCAACAGCTGGAAAGCCCTACATTCTCCATCTTTGCGGTACAGGTAGTCCTTGACATTTGTTTACAACATGAAAAAGGGGTTAAACTGAGAAAAGAGAAAAGTAAAATGATTCCCACAGCCAGAATTAAATTTTATCAATTGATGTTTAGATTATTGTTTTTAACGCTAAATTCCTGAGCATATGTTTGCAGAAGGAATCCTTTGGCTTTTGTAGTTCACTGGCATACACTGAAGGTAAAGCAATATCCCTTTTGAGTTGTGCTTACATCCTAGTGATTCCACGAGCACGTCCATAGTTTTCTTAGTGTGGAAATAGCTTGCAGTCTCCTTCTTCCAGGATGTTTCATCAACTTCCCATTCTAGTTCACAACCCTGGGATTTCGTAGTGGTCTATCTAAGTATAATATTGCCTGGATTTTTTTTAAGTAGACAAAACCAATCTGGTGCTGCCATTATCATAATCTAGATACTGTAAACCAGGAGTGGAATTCAAATTTTTTTATTACCGGTTCTGTAGGCGTGGCTGGGAGGGTCATGTGACTGGGTGGGCAGTTTCTGTAAGCAGGGCAATAAAGATTAGGCTAGAAACA
>JAEANM010029782.1:0-10122 GCA_017656035.1 Myanophis thanlyinensis | reverse complement strand
ACCGGTTCTCCGAACTGCTTAGAAAATTTACTACCGGTTCTAGCGAATCTGCTAGAACCTGCTGAATTTCACCTCTGCAATCCACTCATTTAACAATTGTTTGAAGATATAACAACTGAAAAAAGTGACATGACCAGTCTCACATTTCTGACCATTGTAGCATCTACACAGCCACGTGACCAAATTTTGGTACTCAGCAATTGGCATGTATTTATGATGGTTGCAGCATTTGGCATCATAGGATCACCACTTGAGACCTTCCCATCCAGCTTCTGACAAGCAAAATCAATTGCGGAAGTGGAATTTGCTTAACAATCATGTGATTCATTTCAACAACTGCAATGATTGACTGGCAGAAAAAAGGTTGTAAATCAGGAATGACTCACTTAACAACTGCTTATCTTAGCAATGGAAATGCTGATCCCAGTTGTGGTCATAAATCGAGGACTATCTGAACTCTTATTTTCCTAAAATAATTTATGCTCCGAATTCAAATCTAGGTTGTGGCTCTACTGTCTTAGACTCATATTTCTGAATCTGCACCAGGATTATGACCTGGCTGTCTCTCATATAATCTGGACTACAAATCCCATGCTGTTTTACAATTGATTATGCTGACTAAGGTTTATGAAGCTTGGTGATTCAAAATTATTATTATCCTAATCTAAAGAGAAAAATACTTCTTTAAAAAATGATAGCTTCTCATATACTGCAAACTGGGTTCCCAATACATTTGGACCGTGTGGGTAAGGTTGGCTTAAGGCCTTTCGCCAAATTATTCCTTCCTGGAATAAATTCTGGATGCAGATTAGCCATTTTCCCTCCAGTTTGGCATTCCATCCCATATTTATATCTGACATTTTATGACAAAAAACCCACCCCATAATTATATTTGGGAAGTATCTAGCTAAGCATTGCCTGACTTAGTTGTCCCCTAAACACTACCACAGCAGAACTGCTGATCACTGCTATCATCATTAGCGTCTTATTGCATGCCAAATGGGACAAGTTCCCACACAAAGAGAATAATGTCTCATTCTTGCATGCTATCATTTTACTTCTGTAGTACTATCAGTGGAAATAAAACTACATCATGCTTGTCTGTGGAAATTCTCAGTCATCCATGGTTTTTCCAATGGTGCTTTTTCAAGATGCAACTGGACTTTCTTTGTTTTTCCTTGAATACATTTTGCTTCTCATCCAAGAAGCTTCATCAGTTCTGACTGATCGATGGGGGAGATGGAAACATTAATTCTGACAAAACTAATCTATTCATCTCCCCCAGCATCAGTCAGAACTGATGAAGCTTCTTGGATGAGAAGTGAAATGTCTTCAAGGAAAAACAAAGTTCTGACAGAACTAGTCCTTTCATGCCCCCCACCATCCAGTCAGAACTAAAAAGCTTCTTGGATGACAAACAAATTGTCTTCAAAGGAAAACTAAGAAAGTCCAGTTGCCTCTTGAAAAAGCACCTTTGATACATCATGTTTGGTTAAATCCAGCCACAGAGGCTATAATAGCAGATAGGGTTTTGCTGCATATCCAGATCTTTGGGGTGATTTCTGAGTAAGCCACATACTAGCAATGTCTTCGTGTAGTTAAAGTTTTTCTTTCTTTTCACAGCAATAATGTTGTCCCTTTTGCTTAAAAAGATTAAGAGAAATAAACTGTGGCTGCTTCAGCTGTTACAAGCAAGCAGTTGATTTCTTGCCTGATCAGTACATGTGTCAGAAGGTCCTTTTGCCACAAATGCTATTTCAGGAGTAGTAGATTTACAACAGTTCCAGTTTATTTCCAGCTGAATATGTCCTGGCCCTGCACCATTAATAGCAGGATGATAACTAATAACTGACAGGAAATCCTCGTATAATTTTATGTCCTGGGCTACTGAAATCTTCCTTTTGCTCACTGTTGAAGTTTTATTAAATTTACTTTGCAAACCCGCCAAATAACTTTGTGCTTGAACTGTGACCTGTGTCTTAGGCAGCAATTCTGCTACAGTGCAAGCTAAGATGTCTTTACGAAGATCTTCACAGATCCCTTTTTGTGTTTACGATATATCAAACCCTTCCAAGCAGAAAAGTCCCCTCCTTCATGAGACTCATAAGCAAGATCATTTAGGAACTTTTTAGATTTATTCTGGACTTTTGGCTTTTTTCATTCAGAAAAAAAGACTATTTGCTATTACTCATCTTTCATGGTTTCTTTTTCTTTGGCCAAAGTTCTTCTTTAAGAGCAGCTTCATATGAAATATTTCTGTCAATGTAGTTTTCTCTGGCACAATCAAGAGCATTTCTCCAGTCTACATTTAACCTTGGCTAAAGAATTTTGGGAATTGAAGTCCACAAATCTTAAAGTTGCCAAGGTTGGACACCCCTGCTCTATTCCCTTCCTGCAGTGCCACAAGGAGGAGGGGGGATTCCTCTAGGACAAGGGTGTCAAACTCAAGGCCCAGGGGCTAGATCTGGCCCATGGGATACTTAAATCTGACTCACAGGGCAGCCCTGGAAACAGTGAAGGAGTGGACCACATTGCTTTTGCCAGCGAAAACGGGCTCCCAAGCTCCATTTTCAGCTGCCACAGCCTCCTTCAGCCCTCTGCCAGTGAAAATGGAGCTCAGGAGGACCACATGTGGCCCTCCGGAGCACTGTTTTCACTGGCAGAGGGTTGCAGAAGGCATTGGCAGCTGAAAATGGAGCTTGAGAGCCTGTTTTCACTGGCAGAGTGCTTGGGCCACAACTGACGCCCCCAACAGAGTGACATTGAGCTGGCCACACCCACCCTCGCCATCCCCATCCCAGTCCCCTGAAGTCAAACACAACCCTGACGCAGTCCCCAATGAAATTGAGTTTGACACCTCTGCTCTAGGACCATAGGTTGCTGAAGAAGTAATGCTGAATCCCATAAGGCCTAGATACTGCATAGCTGAACCATGAGCAGATGAAAATGGTGTGTGTGTGTGTGTCTGTGACCCAAATACAAATGGGAAGCACCATTTTTAAAGGGACAGTACCTCAATAGCTATTAAGTATGAAGTTTTCTTCATGATCCTTCCTGTTTTCATGAATGCTACTGTAGATTCCTGCAGATATGTTAAACATTAGGGATGAAATAGATGAATTTGCATCTCCAAGAATAGGCTAACTGAATACAAATGTTAATAGAATCAGCCCAAAGTATTTGCATATGATTGTTCTTTTCTGTGTGTATAAATGATGACAATTAATCCTCTTAGGAATTTCAAATCAAAATGTTAAAATTGTGAATGAGTCATGTCAGTAATATAACTGCTGATGTGATTCTAATTGTTAGAGTGCTGGTATTTATATCCAACATGAACATCATACATACCAAGACTTTCCTTTGAGAAACTAAACACTACAATCCTTATGTTCAATGAATAGATAATGACTAGGTCCATAATGACAAACCTATGGCACAGGTACCACAGGGGGCACATAGAGCCATCTTGCTGGGCACACAAGCTGTTGGCCAACTTACCTCCAGTTGAGCATGCACATGTGATTGCACATGTATTGCACATGCAAAAGCTGCATGCATGCACAGATGGTGAGCTTGCACATGCAGTGCACGTGGAGGAGCCTCACGCAAGTGCGGATGGCACGCGCAAAGCATGTATTTTTTGGCACTCGGTAAGTAAAAGGTTCACCACCATTGGACTAGGTCATAGAATCAATGGAAGGAACTTGGGCATTTTTCTCTTTATTTCCAGGTTGGCTCTCCCTCTATTGCTTGTCCCACCCTCAGGGGCTATGGAGAATAAATTGATATCCTCTTCTCTGTGGCAGCCCTTCAACTATTGGAAAACTGCTCAGTCTTCTCTTTCTTTAGCTGTCCTTCATAGGCTTTAGCGTCCAGATCCCTTACCATTTTTGTTGCTCTTTTCTTCACTCTTTCTAGGACCTCAGCATCTTTTTTATATTAGGGTGACCAGAAGATTATTTCAAATGTGGCCTCACCAGTGCAGTATAGAGCAGTATTATTACTTCCTTTGATCTTTGATCTGGATGCCAACATGATGCAGTCCAAGATTGGGGTGGCTTTTTGTGTAGCTGCAGATGCTGCTGCCTCATAAATGGTAGTCCATGAGAACAGTTAGATCCTTCTCATAGGTACTACTGTTACTGTGCATCTAGTAATAATTTTTAAAAGCACCTGGGCCAAAGAGTACTTCTTAAAGAATATTGACACAATTTTGTCTTGCAGAAAAATTAGTTGTTGTCTTCTTTTGCAAAGGGACATTTGCTACCTATTTGATTTACTCATTCAATCCCCTTAGCTAATTGTGACTAGGCAAAATGAGCAAAGATCAAAATGAGATAATGAAATGAAAGTCACTTTAACCATATCAAGCACATCAACAGAAACAAATAGGCCTATACAAAGTCCCAAGTGGGTACTTTACTTGATTTGGCAAGCAATGTGAAATCCACCCAGCCTCCCCCCCAACTTCTAAGAGTAAAGAAAAGCAGACAGTAGTCACAAAATGCTTAACTTCTGCTATCATTTCTGGATATGATACCTCAAAAAGTCCAATGGCATACTTTTAGGCCTCTGTGATGTGAACAGTTGCTCTTGCATCACAAAAGGTCTCAAGCATACAAAGAACCTAGTCCTAGATAATCAGAATAGACTCTTCCACTGGAATTATTTCAGTGAGAGTATGAAACCTGGATCCTCAGAGCAAATATCAATTTTTCCACAATATATATTAAAGGATTTTGGTGAACCCTCAATTATGTCTCATGTTAACTATTCACCACCTGCAAAGTAATGCTGGACAGCTCCTGAAGAATGCAATAAAAGTACAGGGGGGGGGGGGAGAGATAGGGACTAGCATTGTTGCAAGGCAACAATTCCCAGGGATTATTATTACTAATCTAAGATTAGTTTTGAAGAAGAAAAACATTTACTGACATTTGGGGCTTACATAATACTGGGAGAACTCATAGTTTGCCCCAAATGCCATGAAATTACTTTCCAATAATGTTCCAATATCTATTAACTACAATTCTGGAATTTTCCAACATGATGATAGAGATGTGTATTGTGTGAGCAGACCTTCTGTTCCACAAGCCATCTTCTCCAGAAATCTTTTCTAATGCATTTGCAATTTGATTCAGCCCCAGCAGAAATGTTTATTTATTCATTAAAAAATTTTGCTGCCCATCTCACCTCTGGTTGTTGGTAAGCACATGAGCCAGAGGTGAAATTCAGCTGGTTCACACCTGTTCTATAGAACTGGTTATTAGAAGAAATTGCCTTTTGTTTTTTTCCCACTTTGCAGGGTTAATCCTGTAAATAAAGCAGTTGTTTCTAGCCTAATTTTTATTGCCTTGATCACAGAAACTGCCTCTCCCCTTATTACATTGTAACTTTGGTGAAGTTTAATTCTGTGCTTGGTGATGTTTAATCCTGTGGCCACGCTCACAGAACTGGTAGTAATAAAAATGGAATTTCACCACTGACATGAGCATGGGAAAGTGTCGCACTCTTGGTAATAGAAACAGAAGATTCTGACAAAGATCTCTATAATGCCCAAAATATTCCTGAGTTATGGTACTAAATGGAGCCTTGAAGGACAGAAGGGCTTATTTTGTTTTCCATACAACCCTCCATTTCCTCAGATGACTGCAGCTTTCCAAAGGAATTAGTTGTTTGAACATGTTGAGAACATTTCACTCATTCAACTAAGCCAGGGGTGGGCAATTATGGCTCCTTCATGACTCGTAGACTTCAACTCCCAGAATTCCTGAGCCAGCCATGCTGGCTCAGGAATTCTGGGAGTTGAAGTCAACGAGTCATGAAGGAACCATAATTGCCGACCCCCGAACTAAGCCCTTTGAAATGTTCTGTAAAGCTTGGTCTACATCTTTTCTACCGTCAAGCTATTCTCCAAAGCACTTGAGGGTAGAACAAGAAGCAATGGGTGGAAACTAATCAAGGAGAGAAACAACTTAGAACTAGGAGAAATTTCCTGACAATTAGAACAATTAATCAGTGGAACAACTTGCTTCCAGAAGTTGTAAACACTCCAGCACTGGAAATTTTAAAGAAAAGATTGGATAACCATTTGTCTAAAATTTAATAATAATTTAATAACAACATTTAATAACAACATGTATTAAAATGTTATAGGCTTTCCTACCTAAGCAGAGTTTTGGACTAGAAGCCCTCTAACTCTGTTATTCTATTCTATTCTGTTCTGTTCTGTTCTGTTCTATTCTTTATCCAGGACACATACAAATTCTTGAATGTCAAATTTTATTTATGGGAGGAAAATAGCTCATCTTAGCAACTCTAAGAATCAAACCTGGACTGTATTCTAAATTGATTGAGTGATTATGTGCCATCAAGTTGTGTCAGCTCTTAGTGACCACATAGTTAAACCTTCACCAGGAATGTATTGCCCTTGTGTAATTATTTCAATCAACTTCTTTTCATAATCCTTTCCAACATGGTGCTTTCCAGATGTGTTGAATGACAATTCCAGTGATCAATAATCAGACACTTTCTTGGAATATATGTTAACCAAGAAGCTCCTGTATTTCCACTTAGTCTTATATGTTAATTTCATGAAGAACATCAGAGAATTGAGATAGATTATAGATAAGTGACATGCTGAAAGAAGAAAGAAGGCGTGGAAAGATTGAAACAGGCCAAGGACCATCCTGACAAAAGCTATAGAATAAGCTTAAGTAACAAAATCCTAAAGTAGGAGAAGCTACAAATAAAAAAAAAAATAACAATGGAAATTGAAAAATGAATGAAAAGGAAAACTTGAAGATGCACATAACTTCTTGTGTGCCAGAAGCAGAAGTAAAGGGAAGGTTGAAGAATGTCCTTGGCAGAAAACAGACTGAATGCCACCTGAATGGGAGCTCAGGAAGATGATCAATTCCCTAAAAATATAGCCTCCTCTAAAATCAGGCTCAGTACTATAAAGCACAGGTAGGAGAAATATATACAGGAGTATGAAAACAAAGAAAGATTAGTATAATTACTTGCTATTAAACCTACTTATTACCAATTCATGTCATTCTGACAGTACTCAGTAGGATAATCTTTCAAAGAGAAAATTTCCCAGCCTTATCTGGAGATTCTGGAGTTTGAAACCGAGAGAAGGCAAATATATGCCCTGCTTTGGGCCTTCAGCCTTTCCTAGAAGTCTTGATTAAAACAGGGCAATCTGATTTTTAAAATAAAAAATCACATCTTTAGATGGAGAATCATATAAAATGTTTTTAAAACAAATTTAAATAAGGCTAATCAATCATAGCTAAATTTATGTTTATCCATTTCCATATCTCAGACTTCAGCTTTTTTGATAGCACAATCAGAATAGCAAAATAATTGCTACAGAAGGCTTGAGCAGGAAGTAGACTTGAGAGTGAAAAGATAGTGTTTCTTCACATAACACTTAAACCATGGCTTATTTATTTAATGGTTAGATTCACACGTCACCCTAACTCATAAACCAAATTTTTTAAAATCATAACTGGATTTGGGTAGCGTGTGAAAAACAAATATATCATATGGTGTGTGAATCCAAGCAATGCAAAATCAGAACTTTCCGGTTGAACCACAGGATGTCAGGGAACCAAGCCAGAGAAAAAATGTCTATAAGAGGCTTAGAGCTCTCCTTAGTACGCCCAGTCTACATGGTTTGACAATAGGAGTTTATCAATTGCTGATAACTTTATAGCTGCACTTAATGCACAGCTGAGGAAGCGGTTCAACAAAGAAGCCAGGGTCCAACTGGAACCAGAACAAACATCACCTTCAGCCATGGATAAATCTGCCTCTTCCAGCTTCTCAGAGTTGCTCAGATTTTAAATCATCCATTCCATTTACTTATTCCTACTTCAGAAAATGGTGGTGATTTGGTTTAATTATTTTTTTTTGTATCCATTCAGTTTTGCAAAACATTTTTTGGCAAAACATATTTTTATCATATGAGGTGATCATGGTGCATGCAGAATAGCAATTATGTTTTCCATCACAGTAAATGTCAGGAGATGTCATGAGTCCATGAGGTGGGTCAAAGAATTCCTTTCTGAAGCATTTGTCTAACCCAGGTAGGCATTCTGGTCCCATGGATATCACTGAATTCACAGGTGCTTTTCCCTTGCTAAACACAACAGTTGTTAAAAAAATCATGCCCCATTTTACAACCTTTTTGTCATGGTGATTAAACAAATTGCTGAAGTTGTTAAGGAAAGTGTGCAGTTGTTAAGCAAACCAGGCTCCCTCCTATTGACTTTGCTGGTCAGAAGCTCCCTAAGAAGATTACAGATCACAATCTCAGGACCCCAGGATCAGAGGTGAAATTCAGTAGGTTCTAGCAGGTTCACTAGAACCAGTAGTAAATTTTCTAAGCAGTTAGGAGAACTGGTTGTTAGAAGAAATCTCCTTTTGTTTTTTTCCACATTACATGGTTAATCCTGTAAGGAAGGCAGGAAAAAAAATTCTGGTGTTGTTTCTAGCCTAATCTTTATTGCCCTGCTTACAGAAATTGCCCACCCAGTCATATGACACCCTCCCAGCCACGCCCATCAAGCCACGCCCACAGAGCCGGTACTAAAAAAATTTGAATTCCACCAGCCCAGGATGCTGCAACTATTGTAAATGCACGCTGGTTGCCAAGCACCCAAAGTTTCATCACGTGGCAGTGGGGGATGCTGTCATAAGTATCATATCACTTTTTTTCAGTGCCATTGTAACGTTGAATAGTTATTAAACAAATGGCTGTAAGTGGAGGATTTACCTGCATATGTATTTATTTTCAGGTGTATCTTGCTGATCAGCCTTGCAAATCTTCTACAAAATTAATAACTTTATAATATGATTGCTCAGGCTTTTTGTGGAACATGCACCTGCACTGGTGCACCATCCAAGCAGAAGATTTTGTTTCTCTTGGCTTGGCTTGGTTGTAAGAAAGAAAATCAGCTACAGGTACCTCTTGAATTCAGAGATCTGGCTGCATGACAGCACTTCATTAGTATGTGTGGCTGTTATAGAATAATGGTTCTATGACTTCAGGGGAAAGGTAATGGTGAAAAACAAATGACAACATATGAAAAAGAACAAAATGAGCAATTAATGCTCCAATCTAATAATAATATTGGAAAAACAAAGTAATGATTATGGACTCCATCCAAAGAATTGGCAAGTCAAAACAAAACCTGTCAGTGACTCTGAGAGTTATGTAATCTCTTCAAGTAAACATTATGAAATTTCAGATGTTGATTACTTTGCTGAAGTCAGATCTCACCCCAGGTGCCTTCAGCAGAGGCTCAAACTTGCCATAAGTTTTCAGAAGACTCCTCCCACTTTAAAGGACTGGGCTCCATTTACTTTTAGTAATCAGAACTAAGGAGTGGTAGTTAAGAACTAAAATAGTCTTCTGTGATCTGGCACCCTTCAGAAGGATTAGACTACAGTTGCCATCATTATCCCTTATACAGCACATTGGGACTTTATTTGGGGCCTGTGTTAGACTTCTTTAAGTAAGAAGAATACATACATGCATACATGAAAATGGACTGAAACAACTTCACTCATTATTTCCTACAATGCTCCTTGCCCTAATTTCAAAAGCCATTTATAAGCAATGAATGCCTTGTATATATTAACTATACTCGCAGACTACCTTATCATTCCAGTTCAAACTCCTAATAGCAGTTGTCTTTCCTTCCTCAACAATTTCTGCATTATGAAGAGGAAAAAAAATTACAAGGAAAAGAAAGAAAGGTTGCCTTAAAAAAGAGACCGACAGTCCTGACTCCACCAATCATTAAATAATTGTATGACTTTGAATGTGTGGCCTTGAATTACCTGCAGGCAGGCAATTCTTGACAGGAAAAGGCTGCATGCAACAATGGTGCTATGAATGACACATACATACATCTTCTGAAAGTTTTATAACTAGATAATATTTACAAGTAGAACATGAAATGTTGGACCAGGACTAGAGAGAAAGAAGCTCGAAGAATCTCTACAGATATAAAGATGTTCAAGTAATTATGTTCCAATACTTCTCCTAGCTTTACAATTATGACAGAAGAAGAAGAAGAAGAAGAAGAAGAAGACGAAGAAGAA
>JAEANM010029781.1:0-10122 GCA_017656035.1 Myanophis thanlyinensis | reverse complement strand
ACCAGGTTGTGATGTTGCCCGTCAGGATGCTCTCTACAGTGCAGGAATAGAAGTTTCTGAGCACCTTTGGTGGTAGTATGAAGTCCTTCAGACGTCTGAGGCGAAAGAGACATTGTCGGGCTTTTTTTACCATGGTGTTGATGTGGAACAACCATTTGTCTAAAAGGCATAGACTCTCCTGTTCAAGACTAGAAGAAGTTATTCCAACAGAATAATAGAATAATAGATCCTTCCAGCTCTACTATACTCTGTTCTATGTTCTTGATAAATCGAAGCAGCATAGTATGTTTTCAAAACAGAAATGGTGGACAGATAGAAACCACTGGAGACAGATGGTCTTGCAAGTGAGTTAATCCTGTGTCGTGCAGGACTTTAAAGGCAATAACCAACACTTTGAATTACACCTGGAAGAACACTGGAAGCCAGAGGATCTCACATAGCAGAGGTGTTACATAAGCATTACTTTCAAGTGGGTGAGAGTAGAATTCCAACTCAACATTCCTCACCATCAAGTGGTTTCCATCTCTCTTTGCTGTCCACCACTATTGTAGTGAAGTGCACCGGAGAGTGTAAATGGATATGAACGTTGACTTTCATCCATGATACCCACGGAGTTGTGTGCAAAACTTCAGTTCAGAGATTTGTAGTGATTTGCTGGCTCCTCCCAGTTTAAAAACAATTCAAACAATGATTGTGTGATGAATCAAATTAAGTTCCTTTGTAGTGTTTTGTAAATGCTGTGAATGGTATAGCTCAAAATTTAAGGGCTTTTTCATTCGAGAGTTCAGACGGGACCCTATATTCCAGACTGATTTGGCAAGATCTTCTTGTAAATGAATAAACGAGGAAGGATTAAGGTAAAGGTAAATGTTCCCCTCTCACATACGTGATAGTTGTTCCCGACTCTAGGGGGTTCATCTCCATTTCTAAGCCGAAGAGCCAGCGCTGTCTGATGATGATTCTGTGGTCATGTGGCCAGCATGACTAAATGCCAAAAGTGCACAGAGCGCTGTTACCTTCCCACCAAAGTGGTCCCTATTTTTCTACTTGCATTTTTTACATGCTTTTGAACTGCTAAGTTGGCAGAAGCTCTGGAGCAAGTAACGAGAGCTCACTCCATTATGCAGTGCTAGGGATTCAAACCGCCGAACTGCCGACCTTTCTGATCGACAAGGCTCAGCATTTTTGCCACTGAGCCACTGTGCCCCTGAAGGAAGGTCTGGATCCACAATTAATCTATCTTGCAGGAAATCTACACATTCATGAAATGTAAGCTGGGCCCTGCTGTACAGGCAGACCTTGATGTAATAATCATTCATTTAGGGACTATTCAAAATTACAGCGGCACCCAAAAAAGTGACTTACAACTGTTTTTCACCCTTATGACTTTTGCAGCATCTCCATGGCCCCATGATCCAAATTCAGATGTTTGGCAACTGGTTCACATGGTTGATAGTTGCAACTCCCTAGGGCAGGGGTTGGGAACATATGGCTCGCGAGCCAGGTGTGGCTCTTTTGAGAATTTCATCTGGCTCGCAGAAAAAATAAGTCTCATCACCAGAAGCCCTTGTGGGCAAGCGACATCGCGGCCACCATTTTGAAAATGGGCAGAGTGGTGGCCGCCATTTTGGATGACACACGAGGAAGCTGCAAATGCCGTCTCTGGCCCCAGCGACTATTTCAGACAACCTGGGGACCCTGTACGGGAGACAGCACCATTTTGGAGGCCACGTGTGTTCAAAGCAGCGTCCCTTGCTGGCCGGCAAGCTTTGTGGGCGAGCAATGCCATGGCTGCCATTTTGGAAGAGGGCAAAGTGGCCGCCGCCATTTTGGATTTTTTTTTTTATTTATTTTTATCAAGATTTATTCACAAATTCGCCTTTGTGGAGAGAGCAGGTTCTGCGGTGTATCTAATTATATGAGTCTTACTGAAATAAATTTCCAAATATTTTGTTTTCTTGGCTCTCTGAGTCAAAAAGGTTCCTGACCCCTGCCCTAGGGTCTTGGGATCCCTTTTTTGTGACCTCCTGACAAGCAGAATTAATGGGGAAGACAGATTCACTTAACAACCCTTGAACCCTTGTTACCAACTGAACAGCCACAAGCGTTTCACTTAACAATAGCAGCAGAAAGCGGGGCAAAACTCACTTAACAAACATCTCCCTTAAGCGACAGGCGATTTTGGGAGCAAACGTTGGTCGTAAGTCGCGGACTGCCCTATAGAGTATGTGGACTATAGCGACCAAACCTGATTTTACGTAACTGCATTTCTTGACATTCTTCTTAGGAAAAGTGCCAAGTATTAAAGAGGAAGACTTTGCTAGGAGTGTCGTCTTTTCAGGGGAACTTTGATTGAAAACCTATTTTTGGCCACAAGGAAGGAAAGAAAGAAATAAAAAAAAATTACTTAACCGCACTTGAATGAGAAGAGATTAAAGGTTAAAAGCTTAAAGGGCTGAAAATGCATTAGCACTGGAACAGTAAATATAGTCTGCAGCGATATGGACAAATTAGCAAAACAAATGTTAGAGAAGAAAATGCACTTTAAAATGTGTTGGAATCCCTACCAATATCACTGCAAATATGCATTTGCATGTTCTGCGCCATCCTTTTAAACCTCTGCATTCTCTTAAGTACTGACCGAAGAGAGATGGGGGAGGGGGGGCTTCCTTTGAAATTGCCCAGGTGAGGGAGACCTTCCCACTTTAGGGAAGAAAAGAAGCGGGCAGACGGACGGTTCTCCGGTTCAGAAAACCTCCTGGGGAGGACCGAGCGAACGCCAAAGAACGTTCATCGGAAAAGAAAGCTTTCTTCATAACAAAGAACATTGGATCATAATATTTGTCCTCTTGTTTCATCTTTCAACTTCTCCTGGGTGGGGATCCAGAAAGGAACGGTGCTCTTCTAACTTAGCTTGTCAAAATATTTTGCCCAAAATTGTTGTTGCTGGAAACAAGGTCTGTTTCCCAAAAAATATCTTCCATGTCTTTTGTATTTGAGGGAATGGGATGAACCACAAAGCTCGCTAAATTACTGAAATGCTAAGTTGCCTTGATCTTCGGGCTTCCTACGCTCTCTTGAGTTTCCTTCTGTTGGGTAGGTCCATCTTGAAAAGCCAGTGCTTTGGCTGATGGATGGCTTGTGCTTTCAGGGTTGAGAAGGGAATGAGGGCCTGTGGTTGATCTGAACTTCTGGGGTTTTACAGATCGGTACTGATTTGTCACTGGCTTCCTCCAGGTCTAAATATGTTTTTCTCCTCAGCAGGACTGTCAAACTCAAGGCCTGGGGGCCCAATCCAGCCCCCGGGATGCTTAGGTCTGGCCCGCGAGGCCACCCTGGAAACAACAAAGGACCAGCCTGCGTTGCCTCTGCCAGTGAAAACGGATCTCACAAGAGCCACGTGTGGTGCTCCTGAACTCTGTTTTTGCTGGAAAAGGGTTGCAGTAGGCCATGGCAGCTGAAAATGGAGCTCGGGGGCCCATTTTTGCTGGCAGAGTACTCAGGCCATCACAGGTGCTCCCAACACAAGTGATGCCCAACTAGATATGTCCACCCTGGCTATAGCTACTCTGGCTGCCAAGGTCAAACCCAAGTCTGATGCAGCCCTCAATGAAATCCAGTTTGACACCCCTGGTCTAATGGATGGCCTTGGGATTTCCATCCCAGATCTAACTAGATCTGATTCTTGTTATATTTCAAGCACAGATAAAGTCAACTAGGAGCAATTTTATTTTCAGCTTTTATATATCCGCTCTTTCAGAACAATCTTTCCTCTTGTCAAGCACCAAAGAAGATCAGTCCCTGAGCTGATAGCTTTGCCCCATCATCCATGAAGGTTGATGTTCTCCAGAAAGGTTTGGTTTCCACCTATCAGTGAACTTAGTTTTGAGTAGACTTGGAGTAAGATTATGCTCTAGATAAAAGTCCCCCAAATCCTAAAACGTTGGCTGCAAAATGGTTCTCAGATTTTCCACCCTGCATTGTTAGATGCGATTTGGAGTGGTTGCACACAAAAAATGGGAAAAACTATACGAGACTCTCCTCATTAAAGCCTACTTTGTACTTGCCTTTTGCTCTTCTAGGTCTCATTGCAGAAGACATCTCTACAGTTATGAGATGATTTTAAAGAAACATTTCAGATTGACAGAATAATTTATAACCGCCAAATGTTTCGGAGTGAGAAGTGATGCCTGTTTTTGCAGCCTGTTCGGAAATCCAACCCTAAGATAGGAAGTTGATGGTTTGTCAAGATCCAGAAATATGGAATAGAGGGAAAACAACAACAATAAGTGTGTAGTCATTGTTTTCAGTGGTTTTGAAAAAGTGATAAAAGTGTTGACAACTGTTAGCCCTGAGATTCTCTTCTCTAGATCACAGAGATAGGAACCATTCAGAGGAGAAAGAGGGCTCTTTGATCTAGATGCCTTTTTCTTGGCTTCCTGGTGGATTTGGCAGGAAGCTCTGGAAAGAAGACATTTGAGCCTTTGATGTGACCAATGGGATTCTGATGTTCAGATCAGAGAAAAGGGATCTGGTGGAGAAAACAATAAAAGGTGGATTTAGAAGAACACGGTCTTGCCTCTCACCACCCCAAGAATTTTTGGACTACATTTTGGCCCCTGATTTCTTATTTTATTTCCCCATGGACATCCTAGCAAACACCTAAATTGTCCCAGAGTTGAGATCACCACAGAAGAACAACACCAAGTAGGAGAGAGTCATGTCAGTCATTGTTCTGCTTAGTTGAGAACACATCAATAAGTAAGGATGGTTTCAGATTTGCAGGAAGGTCCCACGTGCAAGAGATGGGTATCCGATTCTGTCCACATAGATTCGCAGAACTTCACTGAAACCCAAAATCTGACCAGCATGCATGACAGTTTGCTACAAATGATAGTAGGATCAGGAGCAGAAGTCATTCCACCACTTTTGCTTCTGTGTCTTCCAACTTCATGGAGTGCGCACTGGGGACGAAGCACAGCAGATGATTGCAATGGGTTTTTGGGGAAGATTCTATAATTTTTGCATGATTCCGCTGGAGTTGATACATTTCAAAATCAAATCTGAAGAACGGTGAAGAAAGACATTTCTCAGAATCAATATTTCAGCCTTTAGCTATCTTCAAGCTTTCGGTAATGACTTTATGCATCACGCAGAGAAGGGTTATTGATGATTGCGGATGTTATCAGTGCTTTATTGAAATAAGTCCCCTTCATTTTCCCCCTCCACCGCCCCCCTTTGGTGTTATCTACTTGGAGAATACACAAACAGTAAGGTGGTTATTTTAACAACGTCTGAACTTACTTTGAACTTTTATTTTTATTAGAGCTCTTTACTGAGGAATTTGGGAGGGAGATCATGGGGGGGGGGAAGCTATTTGTTTAAATTTTGATTGAGAACAAAGTCTTAACACTTGGATATCCCTCCCTAAGTTGCTCTCCAGCATTTAAAAAAAAGAAAAGAATTATGAGCGTTGGTAAGAAGGTTTCTCAAGCAAGCCAGTTCTTTTTACAAACACCGCTTAGCCATTTTGCACAATGTTGGGAAGCCACTGGAATGATGAAGATTAGAACGAAAGGTTGACCTTAGGCAGCCCAGGCACAATTAGCTATAAATCAAAGCATGCTGTAATGTGAGGATTTTTCACACAATGAATCTTTCAGCGGGGTAAACCGCTAGTAGCTGATGCCCAGATCAGATGGAAGCTAGGAACAAAGCTGGAATCCTGTTCCAAGCTCTTTGTTCTTGACACAGGTAGAATTGCAGAGAGACAAGGAAGAACCAGAAAGCAAAGTTGCTAGGTAGCCCAGGCCATAACCTGAGACAGATAGCTTCGGAAACATGCAAAGCATGGCTCCATTTTTTGCAGAAGTGAGGGACATGCCCTTCTCCAGCTTTGGCAGGACTCACCACTCCTTCTCTTTGCAGCCAGCCCGGGCAATGATGCAAGATAATATCCTACGGCATCTGAGCATGATCTTAAAGATAATGTAGGAAGTTAGCACCCACCCATCTCCTAGAATTCTAGGCAATATTAAAATGGCAGAATATTTCCCTTAAAAGGGAGGCATAAACTCACTCCCCCATCTTTGTCAATGGGCCATTAAGGTCTGGGCCAGTCCATTCTACACAACAAAGATCCTCCTTCATACAATGAATCTATGGCAGAGCCATAGTAGAAGTTACCTAAAGCCCTTTCATTACATCATCACCCAGCAAGATTTAACCAAGCTTGGGACTCAAAAGACAACTTATAAAGTTACTCCTGCACGGCACCATGGAAATCCAATAACCAATCAGAACCCAAGCTCAGGTTCAAAGCCCAATGGAGGGCATAAAACCCAGAGACTCTCCGCATCTCTGCCCTTTTTCACCCAGGACCTCAAGCCATGAGGTTCTGCTCCACCAATAAACCATCATTCCAAATAGCCTCCATGGTTCCCGGGTCTTTCTCCCCACTTGGAACTGAACCCAGATGGATATTTCTTCCAACATTAGCAAGGAAAGAAAACCCTTTTCTTTTTAAAACCTGCGCACCCTACTTTGCAGAAATGTATCTGCCGATGACGTGACTTTCAAAACAGAATGCAATAAACGTTCTCCAGACCAGCCGGACTCCAGGTGACTCTATCCATATATCTTTGACGTCTTGGCAAAGGGTCACCGCTGTCTTGTTTGATAGTGTTATTTTCTAGGATTCAGGCTTGTTGCTGGCCCTGAAGCTTCCTAGTGGTATCACAGCCAAGGAGAATCCAGGTGCGGCCTCAATCCTGAGAGAGGCTAGTGCTGCCATTGTTAAACCACTGGGGAATTAATCCTGCCCAATTTGTTTTTAATTCTGTATCTGCTTTGTAAGCAAATTAATACGCACACACGCATAGTGGTGGGATTCAAATAATTTAACAACAACTGCTTCTCTGCCCTAATGACCAGCTGAACCAGCAGTTCTCTGAACTGCTTACAAAGTTAACAACCGGTTCTAGCAAATAGGCGCGAACTGTTTGAATCCCACCTCTGCACACACACACACACACACACGTACAAACCCACGTAATTGTATGAGATCCAATCCAAAATCTGATCACAGGAGGAGTAAGGGAGAAGATGCCTTTTGATTTGTGGCACAGCCTAGTTCTAAATCCTGTCCTTCAGTTGCCCCCCCCCACCCGCCCTGGAGGGGAGGCATCTAGAAATTCTGACCGGCAGGATGTCAGCTTTCAAGATTGGACTTTCTAATTTTCCACAATCCAGGTTGTGGGGCCAGCCCTATCTTGGATTGTATCCAGAAACTATTTGCTAGTTTGAGCAAGAGATGAGGGGAAACTGGCCTTTGAACTGAAGATAACAAGTGCTGGCAAGGTGCCTCCCAAGAAAGAAAAGCAAGAGTTAAAATAGAGAGAAAGGACATGGCAGAGTAGACACGGTGTGAAACGTTTATTGTATTGCAGGGTGCCTTGGCCAGTGATCTGTCAGTGTGATTGCGGACATGATCGCATGGATGGAGTGTGACAAGCACGCCACTTTGGCTTTTGTGATTCTTGTACATAATTAGCAGGATTAAAAAACAGAGTTGGTTTTATTAAAGGAATGTACCCCATAAGGATTTCTCTCTATTTGTGGGTGCCTGCCTGCTACACAAACTTGTAAAATGCAATGGGTATCCCTGTGGGTATTACCTTTTGTAAGAGCAGAGCTGTCGGTAGACTCGGACAGTGAGGAGGTTGGGGAGAACCTTGGGCCAGTCCTGGAGTCGGGGGAAGGCTCTGATAGATGCTCTGTGTCGGGGGCAGAGATGGGGCCAGGGCCACCCAACAGTTATCAGCTGCCTTCGGTGTTGGAGATCAGTGGGGAAGAAGAACAGCTGGAGCCTGTTTCAGATGCGCGTATGCACAGAGCTGTCAGGAGAAGGGAACAATTCAATTCAATCCTTTATTGTCAATGCACAACATGTGTGCAGGGAAATTCAACAACTAAGAAGCAAGGGTTGACTCTGGAATAAAAGCACAAGTGGATGCTGAATGGCCCCTCCCATAGGGAATAAATAGGAGCAAAAGGGGAGTGGTGTTTGTAGGAGACAATTAGTTCATTCATTAGTGTGAACATTTGCTTATCTGAGTTTGTGCCTCACAAAGACTCCTTGCCAAGTATTTTGACTGGAAACTCAACCTGGCAACTATCCAAGGACTGATATGGTCTGTTTTGTAATAAAAGCTTGAAAGGTTTAATGCTGGGACTTTTCTGGATGTGAATGAGAAGAATTCACAGTAACCAAATAAAAGGTGTTTTTTTCAGGACCAAAAGCCTGTTTTGTGATTCTGTTAAGCCTGGGTCAGAACATTACCCTGCTAGTTGTGACTGACTCTAGGGAGGCAGTAATCATCTCGGTTCCCTAAGCCAAAGAACCAGCATGGTCTAGTGACATTTCTGTGGTGATGCAACTGGCATGACATCATGCATGCATACACAGAATTCTGTTACTTTCCTGCATGCTTCTATGTAGGATCTATTTGTCTACTTCCATTTGCATACTTTCAAACTGCTAGTTTCAACACAAGAACACTCAGGACTATAACAGGAACCACGATTGTATCTCATTCCTACCTTCCCACCTATCCCTAACTTATTTCCTACCCTATCCTCCCATTTTGCCTTAACTTACTCACGGTCACGGTCAGTCGCGTAAGCATTTCACTGCATATCGTACCATT
Source organism: Myanophis thanlyinensis (assembly GCA_017656035.1). NCBI lineage: Eukaryota > Metazoa > Chordata > Lepidosauria > Squamata > Homalopsidae > Myanophis > Myanophis thanlyinensis. Next base: position 1,414 of record JAEANM010029781.1, on the reverse strand, counting down.
AGGGTGACCATATTTGATTTCCAAAAAAGAGGATGGGGGGGCAGCAGTGGCGGTGGGGGCGGGGGGGGGGGCGGCAGCGGCAGCAGGGGGGGTTGGCTTCCCTTCGTCCAGAAATCGACCGCAAATCCAGACTCGGCACCGCAGCCCCTCCCCGGAGCTCTCCGCGGCGTGGCTAGACTGAGAAGCAAGAAGCAATCAGCAAGGGGGGACGGGATGGCTGGACCGAGCTGATGACGCAGGGAAGGTGGGACCTCTTGCCGGAGCCACTTTTCCCTATTTGCCCGGACATGACATCTCCACTTTTACGTCCAGTCCGGGGCGTCCGGGTGGGTTTTATAAATTTATAAAACCCGCCCAGATGCCCCAGACTGGACATAAAAAGAGGACATGTCCGGGCAAAAGAGGATTGTTGGTCACCCTAGTACCATGTATGACCGTGTATGTAACCAATAAATTTGAATTTGAATTTGAATAGTTTGACAGGAGCTGGGACAAATGACCGCAGCTCACTCCATCTGATGGCACTCGGGTCTCAAACTGTTGCGCTGTAGACCTTTAATGGTCTAAGATTCAGTATCAACCATTGAACCCTAGAAATGGAAATGTGTGTTCTTAAATTCAGCCCACACAAATAAATTGAGACCTGCCCTTTCCCTGCCCAAGGATTGGTCCTTTCTCTTGAGTAGCGGTCTATAGGACTGCACTGTAACACACTGGTTCTTTATTCTAATAATCGAATGCATTGAAAGTTGTAAAAAATAACAATGCTTTATTATTACCCGTACTGTTATCGACAAATCAGCTTTCTATTTTCAAGATCAATAAGGATTGTTAGGGGAAAGAAATGAGTTTGTCAAGTTGTCAGAGAAAGACCATCACGATGAAACTGGTATCTTTCAGAGAGATTGACAGCAACACATTCATTCAGCAGACAGAGGAAGTTCTCTTTGGAGTTTTACAGATTCAATAGTCTCCTGATGGAAGCAGGCTGGCATTTTAAAATATTAGCTGGTGTTTGCATTGTTGTTTGGGCTGCCATCTGGAGGAGAAATCAACATGAAGAAAAAGAGGAAGGGGAAAGAGAAGGAAGAAGAGAGGAAATGAACCCACAGATGCTGATAGTTCAAATGGGGCTGTATTGGTGCACGTGTTGGAGAGAGAGAAGACCGTTGTCATTCTTTTCCCAACTCAAATTCAAATTCAAATTCAAATTTTATTGGTCACATACACAGTCATACATGGTACAATATGCAGTCAAATGCTTACGCAACCGCAAGTAAGTTAGGCAAAATGGGAGGGTAGAGTAGGAAATAAGTTGAGAAGTGGGAAGGGGGGAGTGAGGTAGAGTCATGGTTCTTGTTATAGTTCTGAGTGTTCTTGTGGTTTCTGGTTTAGTGTTCGTATTGCCTGTGGA
>JAEANM010029780.1:0-10123 GCA_017656035.1 Myanophis thanlyinensis | reverse complement strand
GGAAATTATATGGTATAGTGATGATTTTTATTATTATTATCTATTTGTAATAAGAAAATTGAATAAAATATATTTGTAACAGAAACTATAGATATTTTTGAAGATTTCTTCACCTATGTCATATTAATTATATTGGTGTTTTAGGCAATCAGATATTACATATGAAGGTTTTCAATTTTGGTTCGGTTTTGGTTTATGGTTCTGATAGTACAGGATCTTTAGAAAGTAATATGGCTTTACACAGGTCATGCAAGCATATATTTTCTGTGATGCTTTATGGAAGTAAAAGTTGGACTTTGAAGAAACAGAATATTGATAGTTTTGAACTTTGATATTGGAAAAAAGTCAACCTCCTGGGAATACCAAAGAAGCAAACATTTTCTAAAAATGTGCATGTATGTACATGTTTTGTGGAGACAGCTTTTTAGAGTTTAATTATTCTTTTCCCAACTTTTTGTTATAAGAATACACCTTCTAAACACTCAGATATAGAGAAAGTAGCTCTAGATAAGCTGTCTTCACTTCTTATAGTCCTCACACTGCTTGAGGCAGAAAGCATTGTATTCATGAAAGAAATGACAGTGCAAAGGTCTTTTTCCACAGTTTTGCATATTTCACAGGGAAAAGATAACAAAATTTGAGATTCCTTCTGGAGCCCACTGATTATAAATCTATGATGCTGTCATTACTGCTAGAGCCTGAAGATTACTTTTTCCTTCTCCCTCTCTCTGAGTAATACCATGTTGATCAATATCACTAAAGAAATACCATGATCTGTTTTACCATGGTTGCTCTATTTTATATGCTGATACATCATAAGACTGCTGTGCATGTGGTGTTTTTTCTCATGGCAGTGAAGTTGCTTTATGTCTAGGGAAATATAATGTTCTCTATTCCTTGATTATAAATTGTGTTCCCTATTTACCACTTTTAGAGGGTTTTTACTTTCCCCATCTTGAAAAATCAAGAATCAAGCAACTTCCTTCCTTCCTTCTCCATCCCACTCTGTTTTCTTGTCTCTAGAACTGGTGCAATTAACTTATGTCACCTTAAAAGTTTTTCTCATAGCACATTGCTTCAGCTGCTGAAGCACATGTAATTACATTCAACACAACCTGTCCTGGGGCATACTAGTTTCATACCATTTTTATATCACCTTTTTTCATTATTCAAGCAGAGCAAAATCTTTAGAAGGTGATTAAACTAAAATTGCTACTATTAGAGGTATGACATTTAGTGGGAAATGTAGGCTTTTCACATATTTAAAATGAGTTCAAAGGCCTTTTGTAAAGGGAAATAGGGGAATAATTTAATTCACTTGGCACATAGTGGTCATGCTGTAAGTGCTCCTGGGGATGCGCCATACAACTGGCTGGATTTGCTTTTTTTCAGTGCAACTTGAGTTGGAAATCTTGTCCATGACTTTGAAGTATAACTTCTGTCATCATTCTGTCTGGTTATAATGCCATGCTAGTGATTCATTAGTAGTAGCCAAAGTTTAGTGCTAATGGATTTGATGATGAAAAGCTCACTAAACACCTACCTGTGATCTTTTCTGACTTTCTAAGTGAGAATCAATAATGGCCAATTTGAGAAGATGAAACAACTGAGCCTAACTATTGACTCCTATCCCCACAGTTTTTTTTTTCATTATTAAGTTATAAAAAGCAAACTGGAATAAATAGGGAAAATGAACTTCACAGGAAGAAAATGGTTAACATAAGAAGCTAGCTGTACATAATAACTATGGCTTATGTCGTAAAAGCAAAGATTGAATGAATAAAAGAGAGATATCTCTTACAAATACAGTTCTTCTGCTTTTATCAATCCTCATCTGGTATGGTTGCTTTGTCTTTTACAAAACCTCCGGAACAGTTGATTCCTGTGGCTAATAGTTTGAAAACGAAGTTGATAGATCTTCACTGCATCATTTAGGAAGGGAATATTATGGTGGACTATCTAGGACAGGGATATCAAACTCATGGCCCACAGGCCGGATGTGTCACATGTTGACCATGCCCACTCCTGGTTTAGCAAAGGGGAAAAAAGTTGCAATATATCAAGTGATGACAATGTGACACTGCAAGTTGTACACTCCTGATCTAGGATCACATGACTTGAAACTAAGATGGCAGGACTGGCAGTTTCAGGTTTAGGCAACATTCAGGACACATTCAGTCAGGGAGTGGCATTACCACATAGTGAAGGCAATATTGAACAAAATATCTAACTTTAGTAGAGGCTGATGCAGTGACCCGGTATGCACACTAACATTCTGGAAGTGGCTTTATGACAAGTTCACAGAAAGGCTACCTAGTTATTGCTAATAATAATAAAATTCCCATTATGATTTTGTTTTTCAATGCACTTTGCTTATGAAGTTCTAACACATCTACTCTTGTTATTGATGCTATAATCCTACATTATAATATATAATCCTAGACATCAGGAATTGGCGGAGAAGACTAGAAGTCAACTGTTTCACCCAATTTCTCCTCTTTTTGCCTTAGCTTTTGTCACAAGCTTACTTTTTACTCTTTGCCTGAGCCCCTGTGCTTCAATTGCTCATGACTGCATGCAAAAATGGGCTCACATGACAATGCTTTGGGGAGTGTCTTTCATAGTATTAATTGGAAATGTGTTTGGAGGAGACAGCATCAAAAGTGAAGTGACAAAAGAAATAGCTATCTCTGTTTGTACATGCTACACTTTCACTTACAACACAGGGCTGGATTTCACCTGACATTTGCAGATAACGTCTTCACAGTTAAAGGGTAGTTTTTGGTATTATTAATACTATGTAAATTTAGTTCCCATCCTAGTGCTAGCAGAGCTTCTTCTCTTTATTAAATTGTCCAGTTGTTGAAATCTGAAAAAGAGATCCTTTTGTCCTGTCAGTAGCCCATCTTTCTGGCACATGGAAAGACTAAGTTGTCAGCAAAAAAGGTCAGGAATTTACTGAGATTTTCATTTTTGACAGAGATTGTTCCCACAAAGATGTCAAGATAATCACTGTTACTACTTAATTATTTTTTTGTCATACTAACAACTTGCTTTCTTCTTTATTAATGGTCAACAGGAGATGCTGACAATTGTGTAAGTTTCTTCTTAACACTTTTTATTTCAAGAATAATGGCTTATGTGGATACTTTTAAACATATAATAATAGTCCTGTTTTTTCCTTTTGGTTGTGGTTTGTTTCGAAAATATTATATCCTTAGGTTCACTTATTCCAATCATATGAATAATCCCACCAGATCTCAATTATATCTTTGAGATCATATTTACTTTCCTATAATATGAATTCAAGTTCAGCTTGCTTATTTTCCTTTCGCTGAGTGTTAACATAAGGCAATGGTTCATAATCTTTATGAGTTAATATTCATCCTGATTTTTTTATTAAACGGTTTATCCAACTCCTGTTTAGATATTTTTTTCACTTATTTTATAATACTCTTATAATGTGATCTCTTTCAAATTGTATCCCCCCAGTTCTTCAGTTTCTTGTCTTCTGTTCAGTGCAACCTCATATCTTCCTAAGAGACTCAGAGCACATATAAATACTGCCTCCCCCTCCAGCATAAGTGAGAGCCTGAAAATAATTTCCAAGTTTCCTAACAACATATTTTTTGTTATCACTCTTTTCTGCTGGGCTTGCTCTTTATAGGTTTCTCTTGTGGAGAACTGCTGCTTCTGCCAGCCTCTGTAGTAGCCTTCTAATGAATCTTCATAAGACTGAAGTGTAACTGCTTGTTCCTGTGATCCTCTTACAATTTCTCCTTCAAGCATTGCTATACACTTGTTCTTGCTGGAAATATATAACAAATTATTACTAGGCAGAATACAAGGATATGCTGTCAACTTAGTGAGGTGATTCATTAGAGTCCTACCCTTTCAACTCCTTCACTGAACTCTCCTGTCAAACTTCTATTAGCTGCCCTTGTTTGTAGAATTTTTCTCTCCTTGAAGTGCAATAGTCTCAGTGAAAACTACCCTGCCCCAATGTCCATGGTTTCTAATTAAACAGAATAACAAAAGATGTAAAACAAAACGTTAAGGTTTGAAGTATCTTTTTGGTATGAAAAATCAACACCAGCATAAGGCAATCCTTATGACAAAAAGTCCAATCAGATAACAATGTCGCTTTCCTCAAGATAAAAACAAAAAGCCACTTTCTTGGGGTGACAAAAATCCATCTAAAGAAACACCAGCAAGTAGAGAGGATTTAACAATTATTTGATTGCTTCTAAGGCTAGATTTTCCAGGGACCCACTGGTTTCTTGCTCTCAAACAAGCCAAGAATAAGATTCCCAAGTTTACATAACTCTTATGCAGAATCTTGATTAAAGACATTTGGTTAGAGGCACATATATTAGCAGAGGCATCAAAATGTAGAGACAATGGCTATCCAAGTGCTGCAAATACAAGAGAAGAAAAAGAAAGACATCTTTCTTTTTCTTCTCTTGTATTTGCAGCACTTGGATAGCCATTGTTTGACTCAAAGTTTGAAGCCACCACAGACACATTCTTTGAAACATAACACAGCAGTTCTGACACAGTACAGGTACCAAGTTTCTAATTGTTATTCTAAGGAATGCTGTTGTTTGCTGTGGAAAGAGGACAGGAAAGAGGAAAAAAAAGGAGATCCCACACATATTCTTGAATAGGCTGCTTAGTTAAGGTATAAATTCTATAAGCATTTGAATAATTGACAGCGGGTGGCAGTAAAATTCCACACTCGAGTAAGCATTTAAAAAACATAATTAAAGAGAGATACAATAACTTGAAAAGGAATGTATGTATAACACAGAATCACAGAAAGGCATACATTCTTCTTTCTATTCCTTACAATTGAATAATTGGAACAATCCAATTTAACATTAGCAACTGTGACTAAAAGAAATAATAAAAGAAATTAGGTTTTAATTTTGTGTAAAGATTTGAAACCAGGCTTATTGCTGACACTTATTGTTAATTGATTGGCACCAATACATGAGGATATAGTAAAATTAGGTGTCCCCCCCCTCCCTTAACCATGCAAAGTGGGAATGCTGTTGTGGTGGCTCACAGAAGCCTTTCTCACCCAAGCCTAACCCAATGAAAACATTTTTGTGAGGAAAAGGGAAGATGACACAAATTCCTTTACCATTTTAGGGGCCTCGTATTGCAGATAGGTGGGATACTAACAAGCAAACAAATATAGTGTGCACTGAATTCAGTGGATCTGCTTTTGCATTGATTGTTTGAACTGTTTTTTTAAAAAGTTCTTTTAGCTTTTATATGGAAAGTGAATAGAGGTGATTGCCTAGCTCTGCCTTCCCTGCATTCATAAATAAAGAGAAAATAAGGCATCTCATCATGTAGAACTATAAATACAGAAGGTCCATGTTTTTGCAATGAGTGTGATTTTTATGCACCAATAGCCTCTGGACAATGGAGAACATATGCTGTTTGTTATTTGATTTTTTTTAAAATAAAGTTACATAAAAATATTGTGCTCTGCCGATGAGCTGCAGTATTAACCCTCTAAATGCTAGGAATTTTGTCTGAAAAAGCCTCTATAAGCTTTTTTCAGAATGTAATAATGGTAACAGAAGAAAGCAACAGAAAACATTAATACTGTACCATAGAACTAAACATATGGCTTATAGTTCTGGAGCATAGGTACCATTATGTATTCCTTTGAAGTGTCTTGATGTTTCAATTAAGAAATAATCCATAATAAAACAGAGCAGCCATCTGGTAGGTAAATTGGAGAAGTAATGGAGTCCCACAGATATAATTCAACTTTCTGAAGGATAATTTCCCTTTATAGAAATATCCCAGGAGTTTTGGGTTCATTCAGCTCCAAGTTATATTGACAATGCAAGTGAATTAACATCACCAAGGGAAAATCTGCTTTCATGGGTTTTGAGTCAACAGAAACCTGAGGCACAATACAAATCTACTTACTGGGGTCAAGTAGCCTTACCCAAACAAAATTCTTACTTCAAACCAGAAATGAAACTGAGGTTATTTTATTAATTAATTAATTGATAACACTCTATTCAACCGATTTAAAGATAATATGAATATGCTTTTTCTATTATGGAAACTCAAAGCTCATTTGTCTGATATTTCAGTTTTGTGGTAAAATGTATAGTCAGTAGAGTAGTAAGCTGATGGCTGGAGGACATTCCCTAATTAAAAAATAAAAGCTATGAGACTGGAATGAATTAATAGAGGAATAGATGAATGAAGTCAGATAAATGATGGCTTATCAGTTTCATTTTGGGATATGAGTTTGCTTAAACAATAGTACTTAAACGGAACCAAAAAGAATTAGTCAACATATACTACAATGTTCATATAGCAGTGTTTCTAGGACTTTTCCATTTCAACCTTTCAGCCACTGAGAGATGAAGTCTACTCATCTTAAAATGGCCAAGGGTCAAAACATTCTGTCATATAATATTACAATATGGTTTGTCTACACATGACACTGAGCTAGGATTTTTTAAACTATGGCTTATTGAACTATCCATAGAAGTCTGATTCTCACAGCATACTATGCAATAATGGATGGATATATAATATAATATGCAAATCACATTATAGCAGGCGACCCTAACTATACAGTCACATTGCCTAAGCCACTGCCAAGGTTTTATTGTATATAGTTGTCAAAATTTAAAATTTAAATTTAAAATCTCAGGATTTTATACTAATATACAGTGTTATACTTGAGAGTAAGTTCCATTGAACTAAATAGCATTTATTCTCAGGAAGGTTATTCTAGTATGAGCAGTAGAATGCAATACTTCAGACTACTTCTGCTGATTGGTTGCCAGCTGTTTGGCAGATCAAATCTCACCAGGGTCAGGGTTGACTCAGCCTTCCATCCTTCTGAGGTCGGTAAAACGAGGACCCAAGTTGTTGGGGGTAATATGCTGACTCTGTAAACTGCTTAGAGAGGGCTGTAAAGCACTGTGAAGCAGTATATAAGTCTATGTGCTATTGATATTGCTATGATCACTAAGTGTGGCATCATAATATTGAATTTGCACTATTCCATTTTTCAGTCAGGCATCTTCATAATTAGCAGATTAGAAGTAAGTAGTGAAAATATGGATAGGTTTCAGGTACCACTATCTTATTTTTTCCTTTTTGTAGTGCTCTCTATACTACAAAATTGTTCCTGCTTTTTGAAGTCAAGGACCACCCTTGGCCATGAACCACAATACTTCCTTCCTTGTCACCCTTAAAAGTTTAGATGAAACTCCTAGAATATTTTTCCAATGCTGCCTTTATTTCTTCAAATAGGCTCAAAACCAATTTTTGTGTGGTGGCTAAGCCTAAACTCATATAAATAAATTCAGTAAAACTTCTTTTGTTTTATGCTCAGTTTCCCTTCTGATCTATGGTGGTACCAAGTTTACATTGTTTGACAGAGTGTGGAAAAATCTCTAAATATGCTTTTTTTTTTTTGTTTAAAAAAATGGGTAAAGAGATGGTGTTGAATAGCCAGAACAATGACAAAAGTATTTTGGAGAGAAAAAAGAACATTACTTTTAAATGTCCATTTTTAATTTGAAAATTGTTTGTTTCCTGTGAAGCGTACATTTAGCCTTTGGAAGAAAAGAAATAGAAAAGATCAATTAAGTGATGTTTGTATTAACAAATCTGGAGATAATAGAATACTTTTAATAATAACAAAAATTGGTCTAATTAGGCAAGATTAATGTTGGAAGGGAATGTACCCCTAGCTAATAGAACCCCAACATTTCTGATGTGATATGCTCCATTTCCTGAGTACAGTCTTGCTGTTGAAGAGCTGAATATGAAATTCCATCCCTGGTGCTCCATTTGATGTCCCATCTATTGAGATAGTTACACTTGAGTTCAGTAAATAACAAACCGTTGAGCATCTACAGTATTTCTGCTCTTTCTTTTAACTTGATTCTTGGATTTCACCCCTTACAATTTTTTCTAGGATCTTACAGGAGTACATTCTAGATCAGGTGATGGAAGGTAAAAAGTAGTTTCCATTTCCCTTGAAGTATGAATGCTTCAAGTGTTTTATTTTTACAAGCATAAGACATTTGGTCTTAGGGCCATTCTTTTAAGACAAAGAGATAAAGAGAGAATAGAGCAGCATTTCTCAACTTTGGCAACTTTAAGACATGTGGACTTCAACTCCTAGAATTCCCTTCCCAGGGAATACAGAGAGTTCACATGTTTCAAAGTTGCCAAGGTTGAGAAAAATAGGATAGTATTTAAATTGTTTATTTTCTACTACTACCAAATTGTATTAAGTATGACATGAGGATTTGAGTCACTGATATTGGATTTATACCATCAACTTAGATAACGTGTAATGCAATGATAAGCAGTATTTAATTAAGGAACATTTCAGAGTTTGGAAAAAAATAGAAATTTGTCTCCTGTTCTTCTGATGAGAATGCAAATTAAAACATTAATAGTTTATAAATGAACGAAACTAGAATATACATCTTATTTTAAATTAAAACAGCAATTTTCCCATTAAAAGTATGGAAGTAAATTTAAATATTTATCTCCATGTTTAAATATTTATCTGTACATAGGCTTTCTGTCAGAAAAAGGCCGATTTTATATGCCTAACAGACATATAGAAGAAATGGTTATGAACAGCTGCTGCAGCTTGTGTTACAATAACAAAATTGGCATAGAAAATTTATATTTCTATTTTCAGGAAGTAAAAAATATCAAATATTATTTTAGTAAATAATCTTTCTTAATAAGACACAGAAGGTATCAACTATTTGTCTTCTGGAAGGCCTTGAAGGTCTAGCTCTTACTATATAGGTAGTCTATAAAGTAGGCTATGACCCCTACTCACACTTATGACCATCACACCATCCCCTGGTCATGTGACACTAATTTGGGCATTTGGCAACTGGCTAATGTTTATGGTTGGTTGCTCAGTCCTGAGATCACAATTGCAACATTTTTTGCCAATTTATAGGAAAAAACCCATCGGAGAAGTTGGATTCACTTAACAATCATGTTTCACTCAATGACTGTGGTGATTCACCTAATAACCACTATAAAATATTATAAAAATTGTCCCCCCCTTGATTTGTTGACCCCAACAAATTACAATGACAATTCTGATTCTAATTGTGGTTGTAAATTGAAGAGCACCTGTAAATGTTGTGGTCAGCAAGATGCAGATGGATATATGAGTAAGTATTATCCCAAGATACCTGAATTTTTTATTGATTTTTGTTTTATGGTTTGGAGATTTCTGTTGTTTTTTGGCTGTCCATCATTTGGAGCTGTTGTTACAAAATAGGAAGATATATAAGTTTTGAATGAATGAATAAGGAACAAAGTATGGATGTATTGAAAACAAGGTTGAGGTTTAAAAACAGAAAGTTATGAAAAGTGCAGGAATTATCTTGGACTTAACTAAATTTATCCATATTTACCATTACTTTTGTCATAGCATAGCATGCCTTTAACATATAGTGCTTGTTATTTTTTGCCATTTTCTGTGCTTTTAATAATATTGTTCATCTTAAAAGTAAATTGTATGATAGGTATGTATTCACTGTATGTATGCATATATTTCAATCAGTGAGAAAGAATATTATTCAAAATTTTCCTACTCAGTCAGACAAAGCACGCTTCACTTTTATCCATTACATACACTTTCACATTATCCATTACAAGAAATTTCTATAGCTTCAATCCAAGGAAAACCTCCCTGTTGAAAAGAAACAGTAGACAAGACTTAATATTACTGGAGTTGTATTGTGCTGGAGTGGAAGGTAGAGATTGAATTGCTGCAATGTTTTTATTCTCTTTGTGACTCTTTATCTGTCCCTGCTGTCTATTGGTTATATTTATTAGATCTTGTCTATTGTTTCGAGCTGATAGATATGAAATAATATATTCCCTATTGGTTGATTTAGGTTTTATTTTTTCTGTGCTATTATACAAATATTTTTCAGATTAAAATTCACAGACCCAGACCTCAACCAGAAGCCAGACCAAAGCCCAGAATACTACATCACAACCATCCCCCAGAACATTACCCAAGCTGTCACAATTCAAGAGACTAATGGAAAAGAAATCAAAACACAAACGACCCAGAAGA
>JAEANM010029778.1:0-10123 GCA_017656035.1 Myanophis thanlyinensis | reverse complement strand
AAGGGGAGCCCCATGTAGAGAGCGTTGGCGTAATCCAGACGGGAGGTCACAAGGGCAGAAGTGACTGTGCGAAGATATAGAGGATATATCATATATAGTAGATATAGAGGTATATCATATATAGTAACCTAGTAGTCCTCACTTCTGTCACCTCAGATAAGATTTTGATTCATAGTTTTAAGAGCCAGTAAAATAGGATAAAATATCCTCTTTCAAAATTCAAGTTTTCCTAATCAATATATGTCCTATTAGGGTGTTATGAAAAGATAATGAAACAATTTATTCCTTGGCCTATTCTCATTAGCTTTATATTGTATTACTGTTGCCAAGGCCTCCATTTTCTTTATGCCGAGCAGATAATTTTACTAAATGCACTCTAATGAAAATAGTGCCTTTTGTGCCATAGGAAAACTTGATAAAACAGAGTTTCTGTTTTTATGAAAGGTCTATTTGAATTAAAAGGTTACTCAGGACAAATACATGGGTTTGTTAGAGTCCCTAGGGAGAGGGGGCGGTATATAAATAAATAAATAAATAAATAAGACTACTGTATATATGACTCATCCCTCATATTAGTCACTCTTTCTAAGAGTAATATCTGAAGAAGGCTACGCTTGGTTACTAATGAGAGTTGGTTCAAGGTGTTTTTGTTTTTTTTTTGCTGAATATGGTTCCTCTCTGGAAAAGAGTATGCAGATGCTTTTCCATTAAGTTTGATTGGATCTACCTTACATCTTCATTGGAAAGACATGGAAAAAGTCACTAGGAAATACTTCTTTTTTCATCAATATTCCATGGCAGGAAGAGATACTTCCTTCTAGTTCTGTTGTGGAAGACCATGATAATATATAGAATAACCCTGAAGAAAAAGCAAGCAAATTACCACCTGAATGTGTGTAGCAATGTAGGGTTTTATTCATTAAAGTGTGCGCAAGACTTGCAATAATATAGCTATGTATTCACCACTGTAATAGTAAAAGTATAATAAGATATTATGCCTTCTGTTTTGCAGAATTTTAAGCAGGAGCACTTGTTTTTCCATTAATTATACAAAGCACCCATATCTTGAATAACAGAGGGTGGTATTATTAGCCATGCATAAACACAGGGGAACCTTGCAGTGTTTAAGTTGCGGATACTTCAACTCACAGAATTCCCCCGCCATCATAACTTGCAGATGGAATTCTGGGAATAAACTTTAAAGTTGCCAAGTTTGAGAAACACTAGACTATAGGGAATGTAGAGTTTTAAATTGCTGAAATCTGGATCATTTTAATCACTGAGAAGTAGTTCCTAGGTCACTGTAACCCAAGCTGTTCAAACACCCACAAGAATATTTTGTTTTCCATCAGTGGGCAAGAAGGAAGCTAAAAGAAGAGAAGTTATATGAACTCTTTTCTATATATCCCTGCTATATTTCTGCATCAAAAGCCTGCAGGATTTTGCAGCCTGCCAAATTATCATGCCTGTGTTTCATTTTTTTCCTCTGGTTGTTTGGATAATAATTTACAAACACTGAGAAGAGTTTACTATATAGAATGACACATTAAAATAATCAGAACAAAAACAGCTTCTGTGATATAATTTATAAAGAACAGATCGAGCAAATAACTGAGCTTAAATAAAGCATGCACCTGGTTATGTTAGAAATTTTTTCGGAAACAAAACTATTATAATTTGAAAGGAAAACATCTTTTCCTGCATAATATGTATTCTGGCCTAGATATATGTTATAATAATAATGGTGATTTTATGTTAGCACAATGTAGCCTAATATGATGCTGACATGAAAGCATGGTTGGAGAGACACAGTCAACCAGATGTTTAGATTATATTTATCCACCTATCAATTCTTTTCCAAGGCCTGGGATAGATATATATTGTTTAATAACATTAAAGGTATTGCCACAAGATGTAAGCTATCCCAAGTAAAGCTGCTATTTCAAACTTATTGCTAGTGATTTTGTCAGTGTTAACAGTGTTTAAGTGGCACTCCAGATGTTTTAGAATTGCACCCAAAGCACCTCTTCCTACCAATATTGGTACTATCTTTGCTTTCATTTGTCATAGTCATTCTACTTCTCTTGCAGAATTTTATATTTTGTAATGTTCTCGAGTTCTTTCTTTACTCTTCTTTGGTCTCCAGTTATTGCAGTATCCACTATCCAGAAGCTAGGAAGCATAAAATTCCTAGCAAAAGGAACAGCCTGTAATTTTACTAAGGAGCAGACAGATTATTTTTCTGCCACACTTAAAGGACAATAGCTATACCTTTTTGTACAGATTCTGATCAAACTGACAGCTGAATTTTCTTTCACTGCTAATGACTAGATATGCAGATGGCATCTTTATAACATTCATGCTTTTGTTTTCCAGCCCTTCATTGTGGATCCTCACTACTAACATCTGGTGGTTGTCTAGATTCTCCCATTCAGTGTGATGGCATTTTCAGACTCAGCTGAAAAAAAAAACTGATTCTGTTTGTATTACAAAATCACCCTTTCTTCCATTACTCAGCAGCCAGAAATCTGATTCCAGACTGAAAAAAATTACTCACCCAGCGTTCTATCCTATGGCTTCAGAAATATCATCTCAGGGACTATAGAATTCCAACTAAATACATAACTTAGAGGGAGAAATATAATCTCTTTGGCTCTTTTAAACATATTGTTTAGCACTCCCTATTTTCTCAGGCTGTAGAAAGATGTAAAATAAGATTTTGGGTATAGGTTTTTTTGGGTTTTTTTAGAACAAGAACTTTGGAGATTTAGAAGATTTAGACTTCAGTGCAAAATGGGCCTTTATAAAACTTATTAATCTCAATTGATTAAATGGTTTCTGCATTGCTTTAGTACTATATGATTATAGGCAAATGCATTTCTTACTTAGTGATAAATTTAAAGGGTAAATAGGTAGAAAATTTTAATTCAGACAGCTCCAATGACAATACAGTATCTCTGAGGCATATTTTTCTCTTTTATTAGCCAATTTCAAATGCTTTGCAACAGCACTAATACATTGAAAAACTAGGCAAAATATCCTCCAGTTTTTTTGCACTTCAATACATAATACATTATAACAGTATCAGCTCCAGATAAAATTGACCAATGTCAAGAGATGGTAGTATTCTGTTATAATGTAGTCCTCTTGAATTTTTTTCTTGCTTTCATAATCTCATGTTTATTACAATAATTTAATTTCAACCTAGATAGTGCCTTAGTTTTTCCTACTTCCTTTTTTGAAGACCATGTCCTAGTATCTTAACATGAGAAAAGTGCATCAATTCAGGTTGAATTGTGTAGGAGAAATAAATGTGCTGTAACTTGCTTATACTGAATGAGTGATGTATTCACTGAAATATGAATACATCAATAAATTAATCTAACAGATATATTCATATAATACTTCTTACATTGTGATCCTTTCTATTTATCTATTCTGCTCACAATTATGTATTTCTCTTTTTATTAAAGAACAGTACTATAAATGGTCATTATTAAGATGGCTTCTTGTCCTGCAATAAGAAAAGAATGATTCTCTACTGAATTGAATTTCACAACTAGAAAACAGGAAAGGGATGGAGAGATGTTGTATCTACTTTCTAAAATGATGACGTGGCCAACGGTATTTTCCTTCTTTAATTTTTAAAATTAAGTGAGATGGGTTCCCGCAGATTTCTATCTTATTACCTGCACTATATAGTATAGCTATAGGATCAGTTGGCATTCTATAGTCACATCACCCCACAAGCATCAAAGGATAGATGTTGTTGTAAATATTTTGAGTTGGAGAAAATCCCTTTGCTACCTTTTTTTCTCATCCAATTTTGTAAATATTTATTTTTTTACCAAATTTATTTGCCTCCCATCTTGCAGTTCAAGTCAAATCAAATCAAATCAAATCAAATCAAATCAAATCAAATCAAATCAAATCAAATCAAATCATATTTTATTAATCACATGCACAGTCATACATGGTACAAAATGTAGTGAAATGTGTATGCGACCGCTCCCGACCATAGGTAGTAGGGCAAGAGAATAGTATAGACAGGGAGGGAGAATAAGTTTGGGAATGGGTGAACAGTCTGTTGTTGGGATGGCTGAAGTCCTTCATTATTTTCCTGGATGTAGTTTGGCATCGTCTGTTGTAGATGGAGTGCAGTTCAGGGAGCTTAGTGTGGATATATATATATATGCAGGTCTAGGTCTGTTCAGGTCTTTTCCCATGTAAGTTTGAGAATATCTTTTTAACGTTTCAGTGCGGTCCCACTCGCCATCTTCAGACTGGTGCCTTCTGCTTTGTGCCAGTGCAAGCAAAGCGTGATCAGAGTTTTGTTGTGGAGATATACTGGATCTTGTGCTGTAATCTCCTGGGTCATTTGTTTTATGATCTTTTTTCCCTTAGCCTCCTGTGTTTTAACAGCTTTGGTAATGGGTTGTGTGATGCCCTTGCGAGTTCTTTTGTTGTGGTGTCCTGGATCCTGCATTGTAATCTCCTGGGTCATTTGTGTTTTGATCTCTTTTCCATTAGTTGTAACAGCATGGGTAATGGGTTGTGTGATGACCTTGTGAGTTTTATTGCTGTGGTGTCCTTGGTCTTGTGCTGTGATTTCCTGGGTTGTTTGCTATGTTGCAAATTCTTGAGTTCTTGTGGTGTGATTTCCTGAGTTTTCTGATGTGATGTCCTGAGTGGGTGGCTGTGATGTAGCGTTCTGGGTTTTGGTCTGGCTTTGAGTTTGAGGTCTGGGTCTGTGTTCTTGCTGTGTGTCAGCTTGTTTGGTTTTGGGGTCGGGAGGTGCGACAGCTGGTGAAGCAGCCATATTCTGGTTTCTGGGTGGTGGTTGTCCTCCATTTATAGGTTTTTAGGTCTTAAAAGAACGGTTACCTGGCAGTGTTTGTTTTTTTTGTTCTTAAGGTAGATACCAGATATGTCTCTTTTGTTTTCTAGGGATATATATTCAATACCTATTTACTAATCTAGTTACTAATTTCAGTTTACTTTTCTCTTCTCTACAGATAAATCTATAACATTGAAAGAAGCTTTGGTGCTGATAATTTTCCAACTGATTTCTATGACCTTTTTTGTTGCAAATATATCCTGATATTTATAGACAAATAGAATGTATACTTTAGTTTTAATTAATCTTGGGATGCTTTTCAAACTGGGTAACATTCCTACCTATTTCCATGATAAATATGGATGTTAATTGGCCTATAGTTTAGCACTTGTTCTTTCAATTATTTGCAAATAGCCTAAGTTGCATTTAAATGGAGACATTAAGATTGTGTTAATATGTTGTTAATTGATGTAATTATTTTAGTACAAAATGGATATAATCCATCAACCATTATTTCTCTGAATACTGACAAGCTTTTATATGGTTTCTTGGAGATTTCTGGAACAGGATTTGATTTACTTTCACTTTCCCCAATTTTATATACCAGTTACCCTTTTTTAATTCAATTCTTAATCACTAATAATTATCTCTTTTTAGAATGTACATGGTAATAACACATCAAGGATCTTCTCATTTGTTTTTTAAAAATTTAGCAGATTTGAAGTTATAAGAAATTCTGAAGCTTTAAAAGGAATTGTACCAGCAGAGACAAAAAATGATTCTCTTCTGTGTAGATGACATATTCCTTGATAAACCATACAATCTCTTGCCTAAAATTGTTTTGATAATATGTGAATTTATGATCCTGTTTTGTTCCTCTGTGAATTGGAATAAATCAATGTTAACACTGAATCTCAATAATTTGACAAACTGGAAATGGAATGTGTGTTGTTATTCTTTATTTTGATATGGTGATTTTTAGTGGTTATTTCAATTTATTACCAATTTGAGAAATTAGAGAGGATGTAGGCAAATGGCATATAATTTGTTTGAGTATTTACAGTAAAATAAATTTGATGAAAATGAATGTACCATGGAAGATTATTTATCTTTTAAAATGTCTGCATTTTCATTCAACATTATTTTGAATTTATACATGACAAAAACTCCTCTGAAATGTATCTTCTTCAAAATACTAAAAACATAAACTATGCTGGGAAATTGAAAAAGTCGGATATAATTTTCTACACTTCTTTGCCTTTCAGTGGGCATTTGTTTTAACTTCAATCAGAAGACTCCATATAATATCAGAATTCAGCAAATAAGTATTAGAATTCAGCTGTTTTTGCAGCTTAGTTTAAAAACTATCTATTAAGCCTACCCAAATTCTGAGAAGCATCAGGAAACTTCTTGGACCAGGGAGCTATTTAAATACCTCTGTTATAAATGTTCCTAACAGAAAATAGTAGGAAGTTGATTGGAAACATTTTCGGACTTTTTGAATGTAGACAAAGATGAATGTGCTGATTTTGCTGATTAAAGAACTTATTTTTCTTTTTGGGTTATATTGCATTATTAAGACACAAAAGCTTTGTCAGCTTGTTTGCTATTAAAAATAAAGGGAGTGAGGGAGGAAGGAAGGATAGTTTAAACCAGTTTAAACAGAAATGTAAATAACTAAATATACTGTATATCCAAAACATCAAAAATAAATTAATAACTAAATAGATAATGAATGTAATGAATACTTCCAGATAAACTTTATTTCTAAATGAAATCATGTTAAAATTAGAAAAATCCTGATCATATATATAAAATTGTTTATGTACTGAAGCATAAGAAAGTATTCAGAAGGTAATTCATATTGTGATGCCAATAAGGTTGTTTCTATAACTGTTTCCATGGGTACAGTACATTTCTCTAAAGACCATAGGCCCTTTCTCATCTCACACCTACATGCTTTGCAGATTAATATATGTTCCTTAATAAAAACATTATCATGCACAGTCTAAAAATAATTCTCAATTGAAAAGTTGGATTTCAGAGTTAGAGGTTGAAGGACACAGGAATCTCAATATCGCCATCTGTTGGAGACTTTTTCTTGTTCAAACCTCTACAGTCTACTCTTCTAAAAGAGAAATTTCATATAAAGAACTGTTGGCAGAGATTGTGGGAATAATAGTGTGATTTATCAAGGAAAGTACATCACAGACTTCTATACAATGGTTGTTTTATTTCATGATGAAATATATATTAGAATTGTAACATGTACTAGTCCTAAATGACATAGCTAAGTTTCAAAATTTGTTACTATTTGAATCATCTTAACAACCAAGCATAACTTGTTAAAATGACTGTATCTATCTGTATAAATACTAAAAAGAATATATAAAACTGACATTCAGACCAATTGTAATAATTATTAAAAACAAAAATGTCCTCTTTAATTAAAAGTAGCCCTTTCTAATTGATCAACAAAATCTTCAGCCTATTCAAATGATAAAAATTACATATTTTTGTACACTCTAAATGTGTTTCACTGGCCTCTATACAACTTACACATAAAGTTCTGGTTTGTATTGGTATGCATGCAGCATGCTTTTAACATACTTTGCTTTTTCTATCAAGTACCTCCAACATATTATTAAAAGTCTCCAAGTCATATTTCATACTTCAAAAGTGGATGAATCTGTTAGACAAAGTTTTGTTCACTTTTTAAAATTTTGAGTTTCATGCAAACTTATAATAGTACTTTCAATGGAATTATTTTGTACTGTTTGTTCCTGGTGTCTATAGTTTTATGTATCCCTTTGTGCAAGGAATAAATTGGCTTTAAGAAGGCTTCAAAACGTCCCAACTGCAAAAAAAAATTTGGAGTGATGAAAAGAATGGCACCAATGTATTTAATGGAAAGCCTGATTCCAAATACATACATTAATAAATAGTTATGAGGGGGATTCTTTTATTATGTAACTAAATATGGAAAAGTGTGGCTATTTCATACTCAGATACATACCTGAATTATGAAGGAATAATTTTCAAATTTTTCACTGCTTCCGGAATGACCAGAGCTATCTAGTCATTCCGAGACATAATGCATGACCTAAAAGTAAGTTGTAATAATTACCTTCCCTGTAACAAGAACTATAAGATATTACATCTCAGGCTCAAGATTTTCTATTTTATCCTGCTTTTTAATAAGATGCTTTTGATAATGTTCCTTGATGGCTTCAAGATATTTTTGCCTAGCAACATCTGTTCTCTTCTCTTTCTGGCTGGTATGACTTTTCCATTTAATATGTATGTTTTCTGCTTTGCTTCATTGACCACAGAATTTTTACATTTGTACGTTAAAAAACCTTTTCTATTTACTGACTCAGTAAATATCAAATCCCTTGTAGTTTCAGTTATGTAATTATGTGTTATTTGGCTTATGTTCATTTCAGAGTGAAGATATTATACTTTTAGTCACGCAAACCCAGTATAGAATATGCATACCAATTGTATATTTATTTATTTTTATTTTTTCAAATATGTGAAAGTCTACACTTTCTCCATGAAGCTGAATGCAATACGTCTGTGGAAATCTAGGCTATAAAATAAATAAGTAAAATGAGGGTTTTTTTAAATTAAATTGTATAGGCTCCCTTTATTCATCAACACTTGTGAAAAAGTACTACTCCAAAAAAGAACATTATAGTTTAAAAATCTTCATGAGATGGCTTCTTCTATTAATAGATAGTACATCTTTTTTATTGTGGAGATGTATCCTGTGTTTTTCTGTGTTTCTGTGTTTCTGTGCTTTGTGTGATTGTACTGATGGAGGCTCATTCAATTTCACTGCCCACTTGTTGTGCATTGACAATAGAGATTTGAATTAATTTTGAATTTATTGATATATTAACAAAAAAAATGTGACATAGGTTAAATTGGAGTCAAGGAAAAAGAAACTGTTATAATATGAAAATTGATATATTAGTCACCTAGCCAGTTAGGCATGATTGTATACAACCATGATTCCTATCCTTTTAAACACTTTCCCCATAAAATTTATTGATCTATCCAAGCAATTGTATTTATGTGTTCATCATGGAGCAGCATGGAGGTGCTTTCCTCCCATCAGATTAAAGCTACCATCATAGCACGTGCATTTTCATGAAATATAGCAATGACATAACATTGCTGCACTCATAGAAAGCAATATGGGCTACTTTTAACACAGCAATTGGTCAACTCGGGGAACAAAAAACAATGGCAGGAGTAAAGTTCTCCACATCATCAGTTTGAGTGCACAAACTTTCCTCTCCCTTTCCCACTGGAAAAAAAATAAATTGCTGCTGAGGTTCAGCTTTCTGCATACCAATGGAAATAATGACCTTGAACAAGACTTGAACAATAATATTCTGCCAGCCAGCCAGCTAACCAACCAACCAACTAACCAACCAACCAACCAACCTATATATAGTAATTGCAGAGAGTGGTGTACAATCTCAGCCAGAGGAAAAGGACTATTTGGTAGCAGGCTAATTGGAACATCAGGTTGCTGAGCTCTCAACCGGGAAAATCTTCGGTTCATCGTATTTTTAAAATTAATTAATTAATATGCTACCTCTGTCATTATCCAGAGTGACTCTGGACAGCTTTTGATTTTTATCCTGTTCAAAGATTCTTTCATTCTTATCCAATAGTTTTTGAAGTTATTTCTTAAATGGTTTCCAGAGAAGTTCACTAAGCACAAATTTCCTAATGGGAACAGATATACTAGGATAGGATAAAAAATAAGCTGAAATTACCTTACGGCTTGCCATGTATAAAGATCAATGCAGTGCCATGCATTAAAGACACCACTGATGAATATTAAATGCAAACCCAGAAAAATAAGTTTCACCCAAAATATCAAAGTCAAATACATATTGTTAAAACGATCCCTGCTCAAGGAACAGAATTTTACTCCCTGCACCTCCAAAAACTTCTTTAAAAGTTCTACAGGCAGAAGAGAGGCTGGATATGTCTCAATAATCACTGGGTAGTAGTCGAAATGCTATATTTTAGAAAGTTACAGAAGTTTTGTCTAGCAGAACAACCTTGAACAGCTCAAGCTTAGCCTATCATTTTTGTTTATGACAGCAAGCATCACCTGCCTTCTCTTTTTCACTTTCTGACAGCTATTAAAGACATTGGACTGCAGGGCCAACATAAAAGGTAGTAACCTTAAGAAAGATACAAGATTATTTTAAATCATTTTGTAGACATGGCCTAAGGGGTTGTGTGTGTGTGTGTGTGTGT
>JAEANM010029777.1:0-10123 GCA_017656035.1 Myanophis thanlyinensis | reverse complement strand
AAGCATAGTTATATGTTTGTTTGTTTTTGTGAGGAGATACTTGGTTACCCAAATATGGGAGAGAACAACTTTAGTTCAACTAAATATATATATATAATATACTTTATATTATATATATATATAATATATAATATTCAACTTTATATATATATAATTTTTATTTATGTCTTCACAAGTAAAGGAATATATATGGGTTATATATATTCCATCTGCAAAATTCAGTAATAAATTAATAGAATTTTTTTTTCATGTTCCATCAATGAAGCTTTTCAGTTTCTTTAAAGTTCCTCTTACTCTGAGATAGATACATAAATGTAATTTTGTTTTAGTAGCAATACTTTGTTCACATAAAGAGCAATCAGATCCTTTTCAGAAACCTATAGTTCAACCATCCAAGTAATAAATATTCTACTGACAAAAGTAGACTTCCACCCAGTTCAACAACTGAAGCCATAAAATATTTTTCAAGCATCAGAATGTTTATTTTTCAGATCTCCTCTTCCAACTGAAATATTGCCATGGAGTTGCTGCATACAATTAGCAGATTATCACACAATTATATTACTGGTTTATGACATCCCAAGGAATGACTCATGAGAATATAAACTAAAAGCAGGTCATTTTTCTATCAGATCACCACTACTTACCACAATGTGACTCTGCCTCAGTTGGGCAGTTTGTTTGGAGCCTTTTCTGAATTGCTTATGGTAGCTGGCTCACCTAATGATTAGTTTATTTTATGAATCAGTCTAACATGTTCATTCTTCATATTGAAGAGGTCATACTACTCAATGAGTCCCACCACATTCAGAAAAAAACAACTCAGACAGTGATCACTTTAAAAAAAAAAATCAAACCATTTGCATCTTTATGTTAAACTATAGGAAAACTGAGCTCTGTTATCCTGGTTTGAATCTGCTTGTCAAAGATGGGATGATCTTTACATTTAATAAAGTGAGTGAGTTGCTGAATTTGCTTTGTTCAGACAAAGTGATTTCTTTTCATATGAGGTGGTCAGTCAGGCACTGTACAGTTTTTTGTTATTCAAACAAACCATGTATTTTAATATGCCATTACTTCCACTGTATCCAATTCATTTCAAATGAACTTTTTCATTTAGATCTGACTTTCCTGAGAAGAGAGGGAAAGATTTTTCTGAAGAAATGGGACAAAACATACAACTCAACACTATAAAGGTGGCATAAGAATTTACCTTGCTATCTAAATGAATTCAGATCTCTGGGGATATCAAAATATTTCCCACAGTATTGAAGGAAATTAAAGGAATGATCTCAGAACTTCATAATGTAATATTTAAGAATTACCAGAAAGTGAGTGCTGGAAGACTGGAGAATAACAAGGTTCCTATTAGAAAAGAGAATAAAGATCCATTGAACTACCAAACAGTCCATAATATATAATGATACTAGAGTAGATGAACATGCAGAAAATCTGAAAATGTTTAGAAATTTTTTTTAGCAAATACAAGAAGGTGGCATTAGTTTTCAAGAATAGAATGCATTAGATTAACTTTAACTGTTTTCACAACAATGTAAACTGTTTGACAGGCAAAGAGAATATAATCAACTTTGAACTTAATAATGTGTTTGATATGGTCTCTCATGAAATCATGATAGCCAAGATGTAAAAGTTGCATTCAGGTTAATTTGCTCTTAGTTGAACAAATTTAAAAGGAGCTGCTTATAAATGATTCTACATTAATTCCATTCAAGATCCATATATTTAACATCTTTATAAAGCCCCAAGAGTATGGGATGAAAGAAATGTTAATCAAATATATAGCTGATATCAAAGGAAAATTGAATAATACCTAAGAGTACAAAATTGTAGTACAATATTATCTCAACAAAACTGAAAATTGACCAAATCCCAATAGTCAAAAAGTTTGGGCATTTTGGATAATAGAAGACTAAGAGGAGGATATAATAGTAATCTATATATAATTAAAAACTATTATGTGAAATGAGAATCATCATATATATTCTTTGCCGAAAACAAAAATAAATTAAAAGAGAAAATTCAGGTGGACTATTAGGAGGAAGCTCTTGGTGTTAAGAAAACTGTTAAACAGTTGAACAGATTGCCTAGATTTTTGGTAGATTTTCTCTCATTGAAGGTATTCAACATTGCTGAGTGGTGACTGTCAGAGATGATTGATGGATTTCTGCTCTGGGCAAATGGGTGGCCCAGATCACCAAAATATCTCCATTATTCTCCTTTTTTTTCCTCATTCACATTTAGCCACATTTATCCTGTGGACATTTCTACAGTGCCATGCATTAAGTGTTGTTAAGCAAATGAGAAAGCAAGAACAATTAAGGTTATTGTTAGCATGAAACTAATTTTCTGCTGTTGAGTATAAATTGTAATTAAGCAAGGAAAAATGAATACATTGCCTTTCATTTCCAGATATGATAAGTGATAAATGCCCTTAGCAAGCAGCCAAGAAATACTGACAGCTGAGATTACATTTCCCTTCTCTGTGATGCTTTGACTGCATTTACTTGCACTAGGTTTTTAAGTTCATAGTACAAAATTATCTGAAAGAGTTGGAAACATAGATTGGACTGGTATTTCTAAAGAGTATCAAAACAATATGGCATGTCAGCACAGGAACATTTATAAAATGATAAAATCTTTCAGTACTGCAGTATAAACCAAAATAACCAAATATTTCCAAGATGATTCAACAAGAAATATTTAATTACAGTTTGTTGGGTTTTATTGTGTTCTTTTAAATTTCCATTTTCTTTATCTTCCATTATTGGATTAAATGGCAGACAAGCTCATCTAATAAGTGGCTAAAAAACTGGGAGATCTGCTGAATGTTTGAAATGCAAATATACATCAATTGCATCCTTTGTGTGTGGTTACCTCATTTTCATAAATCTACTCAAAATGTGTAAATGTATACAAGCAATTCTGATGTATTAAACTAATCATGGACAGAAGTAACATAGAACTAAGGAAAAAATTCCTGACAGTGAGAACAATTAATCAGTGGAACAGCTTGCCTCCAGAAGTTGTGGGTGTTCCATCATTGGAGGTTTTTAAGAAGAGATTGGACAGCCATTTGTCTGAAATGGGTTTCCTGCTTAAGAAGGGGGGTTGGATTAGAATAATTCTAAGGTCCCTTCC
Organism: Myanophis thanlyinensis; assembly: GCA_017656035.1. Lineage (NCBI taxonomy): Eukaryota > Metazoa > Chordata > Lepidosauria > Squamata > Homalopsidae > Myanophis > Myanophis thanlyinensis. The sequence continues at coordinate 6,964 of JAEANM010029777.1, read as the reverse complement.
AACTCCGTTATTCTATCTATACTGACTAGATATTACAATTTTGGCAGGATATTCATGGTTCAGGGAAATGTGTCCTGTTTTTTGAACAATTTCCAGTACACACATACAACTATACCCTGGTTTTCAGAGTCTATGCTGGCTGACCAGGAGCAACAAGAGAAGCAGCAGAAATTGAATCACAAGAGATTGTTTTGTTCTGGATATACATTCTAAATTGCTTTCAGAACATTTGTTGTTGACTACTTTTAAATGCAGAAATCCATTTAATTTTATGTTCTTTATCACATATGTCATACATACCATGTATACACAAGCACTCATACTTAGGTTCATTTTCTATTATATTTGCTTTATTTATTTTTCTTTTGTCTATGAATAAAAAATGCAAATACCTTTAACAATAGTAAAATGTTCCAGTTTCAGATATATAGCCATAAAAAACTGAACTGCAAATGACTGGCACTTTATTTTTGATTGTGGTTGAGCAACTGGATTGGTTGGCAAACACCCCATACAGTGGAGTTGAGATGCCAACAGTGTTTTTTTTTTTTAATTCAGATTATTACAGAGCAAGATTAGTGTTTAAATGGAGCTAGTTTTCTTTTTCCAGAGTGGCCTTGGATAGCAAAGCCTGTAATTTCCTAACAGCTGCAGAGAATTAGCTGAAAACAATCTTCTGCAAGCAAAGTCAATTCAGATTATCCAACAAATACAAACAAGCCATTTATACAATCAAGAGCCTCACTCCTCAGGTTTATTTAGATGTGATGATCTACTTCAGGGTGAGGAGAAAGGTAACTAATATAACCATGAAAAAATACATATCTAGTTCCTGATGATTTGTGACTTTTTGATGAGCTCAGATACACAAACTTTCACAAACATATGTATAGACTTATGCACTTATGCATCACTGACAACTGACTTAGTAAATTTGGTTATTTGATCTTCTAGAGCAGAGGTGTCAAGCTCGATCCCACTGCAGCTATATCAGGGTTTTGTTTGTTCTAGGGGGTGTGGGGGGCGTGGCCTAGTTGTCACGGCTTACTAGGTGGGCATGGCCAGGGTGGGCAGGGCTCAGGGCAGCATGGACTGGTCCCTCGCTGTCTCCAATATGGCTCCGGAGGACAATTCTGGACCTATCCACATGTTTAACACATGTGCACTAGAGCTTCTTTAACATTTTTGTTCCATAGAAATTCTATACAGAGAATTAGGAAAACATATCCCATTTCTGTAAAATATATAATTATTTATGAAAACATTGCCATCTTAAGGTCTGTAGAGATTCTCAGTCATTCAGGTCATGGTTGTCCCAAATATGCTTTTTCAGGAGGCAACTGGACTTTCTGGTTTTTTATTTGAAAGACATTTCGCTTCTCATCCTGGATGACTGAGAATCTCTACAGACTTTTAGATACACAATTTGGGATAAACATCTGGAGTTGCCTGTTAGTTCATTTAGTGTTTGTTTCAGACTCTTTGGATGTCAGTCACTCCGTGTGACCTTTTTTGCAAAGTTGCTATTTGTACTGGATTTGAGTTAATTGAAAAGATGAACTTTTACTTCACAAGAGTCTTAATCCAGTCACTTGATGCAAGACATCGTTAGCTGTCTTGTCCTTCTATTTGAAATAACCTTTTAAAGTTCAAAGCTTGCCCATTTCATTTTAAATCCACAATGCAAGATTTTGTTTTGAACAGCTTGAAGAAATAACTTATCCAGAAAAGAAAATATATTTGTTGTGGTGGATGCTGGGATTTTTTAAAAGCATAGAGCACATTCATTGTGCAGACTGCCAAGAAATCATTTACTAGAAGCCAATAAACCATAAGAACATCTAGAATGTTATCATTCACACATTATTTCAAAGGTTGCTCCTCTAGATTCCTTAAGTTTTATTAATAAAGAATGGTTGGCAGTTAGAAAAGTTCCTTTGTTTCTTTAGCACTTAACACAAAAAACTGAATAAAAGAAGCACAGATTCAATCAGATATTTTTAGTACATTTTTGTCCCCCTGCATACTTTTAGTCAATATGAGCATAATACACAGAGAGGGAGAAAGATTGCACATATGACCTTCATTCAATTCTCACTTTGCATCTTTACATCAAAATCTTCCTATGCTCTATCAGTCCTGGGAAAGGCATACAGATCAATGAGACAAATACAAATGCTCATGGGATATTGTTATGTTTGTATAGCTCTATTTAAAGTTTGACTGAAGCTGGAGTGTGTCAGACAGATGCAATACAGTTTTATCTTACTGTAGTCAGCTTGCATATATTAAAATGAGATTAATGTAAATGTTTCTGAAACACAATTTCAATTATATTGTGGTAGGGGACAGATATTAAGCCCTGCATCCTGCATCGCCTATCCAATTAAAATCTTTAGAAACTATTTATTTGTACCTGCAGGTAATTGATTTGCATCAAGAGATATTATTCAGTGCTATGAACTTTATGAATATATTTTTAATATAGTCTTTTTCTGAATCACATAGGATATTAAATTGCAAAGTGAGTGATATCAAGACTTGCCACTTCTAAAAATTTCAACCATTTTTGAGGGAAGGGAGTACAAGACAAGTTATGCATTTGGTAATTTATTCACAAATTCCCTTTCAAGTATCATTAGAACTAAACTCACATTGTGATATCACTAACACTGAATGAATTACATTTCAAATTTCTGGCATTCCAATCTTAGCTGAATTTAAAATAGATCTATCAAAATCAGTGAGATTTAAATTCTACTTCTTGAAATAGGACAGCTTTGTTTTTCTGGCTGATGTATAGTGAATTCAAGATGGCTCAGCAAAAACAGAGTCAATGACAGCCAAAGAACCAAGGAACCAGTGAATAAACTGGTTCCTTGGAACTTCTTCAGATAAAGTGGGTACAGGAGAGAGTCCATGTATGTTCTGGATGGTTGCTCCCCATGAGAAAACAATGGGACAATAGTTTTTTGCAAGTTGGTGTGCCAGGCCATAGATAATAGCCATCTTGCTCTCAACCACAGAGGACTCTTTTAAAAGAAACTAAGTTTTCAAACCTCATTTTCTAATCACTTTCAGAAATTGCTGAATTACTACAGGTAGTCCTCAATTTACAACAGTTCACTTAGTGACTGTTCAAAGTTAAAATGGCATTTAAAAAATGACTTATGATTATTTTTCAGTTATGACCTTTGCAGCATTCCCATGATCATATGATCAGATTCAGATGATGCAAGTGGTTCATACTTCTGATGGTTGCAGTTTCCCAAGGTTATGTGATCACTTTTTGTGATCTTCTGACAAGCTAAATCAATGGGGAAGCAAGATTCACTTAATAACCAGGTTACTAACTTATTAACTGCTGTGACTCACTTAATAACTGAAGCAAGAAAAATCATAAAATGGGCAAAACTCACTTAACAATTGTCTCATTTAACAACAAAAATTTTGGGCTCCATTGTGGTCATAAGCCAAGGACTACCTGTATTTCTAAGCTGTTAGAAACTTTCAGAATGATAAGTGTAAAAATACCAAGTGAGTCTGCCTTTAATCCTGAATGAAAGAAAACTTTAATTATAAGCTTAAGAATTTGAAATAAATAGCAAAAAGCTAAATAAGATTATAGTAAGAATTTAGGTGTAAGGGTTGGAGCAGAAAACAGTTCTTAATCTGATTCAGGGCTAGCTAACATTATATAAGAATTTGTTAATCTGTAGAAATAACAGGAAGAAGAAAAAAATTAATTCAATTTATCATATTAGGTATAAAGGTAAAGATTTTGGTATTCCCAGAACTTCTCAGAGAATCAAGAAGCTTGAGTTTGTGCATAGGGAGCAACCATTCAGAAGCAATCCTATTGAAAATCTTCCATCTCCCCTGTACCAAGTTAAATAGGTTTCTTACTGGAAAATTCCTCAAGCCCCCTCTGGAAATCGATTGGATTCAATCAGCCCTTGAGGTGAATGAATGTATTTGCTACATCTTACTTGTAATAAATCATAATTCCAGAAAATGTTTTTCCCCCTGTGGCAACATTGAGTTTTCATATTCCTAATTACAGATAACATCTCAATTACTCCCAGATCTAATATTATTCCTTCTCCCCTACTTATCAGCTCATGATAATATGAGACAAACCAACAGTTGTTGCAATGTCCATGACATCAACTGATTATTGAGAAAGGTCCAGAATTTATGGCTTATTCCCGGAAACTAAATTTTAACCCACTGGTAGGAAAGTACCTTGCCTTTGAGGAAAGTGAAAATATCAAGATCCAAGTTAGACTGTAATATATCCTTATATGGAAGTTTATGTAGATAGTTTTGGTGGCAAAGCAGTCTCAGAGAGTGGGAAAATCCTGCTCGGGACGCGCTGGCAGCCTAAGTATAAAAGGCTGTCACACTGTTTCTGTTCTGTTCTGTTGCATTAGACTGGTTACTGTTACAAGCAATAAAAACCTGTTTCAAAAGATGAATCATCTCTGTCTGTCTCCTGATTGCCTATACAAAACACTGGCGACAAAGATGGGATCGGAGAGCAAGTGAGAGGTTTATATCATCTGTATCAGCCTCAGACATTGCGAAGGCATCCGTAAAAGACAAAACTTTGGCAAAAGTTTCTTCCTGGGTGGGAAGGGGGTGGCTGGACAAAATCAACCAAGAAGAACTATGACTGTTTTGGATCAGACGACAAGAACTATCACTGGTCAAGGATTGTTTATTGTGGGGTGACCGGGTAATTGTACCAACAAACATGAGAGAATCAATATTGAAATTGTTACATGAGGAGCACCCAGGGGTCATAAAAATGAAGGCTCTAGCAAGGATCTATGTGTGGTGGCCAAAATTAGACAGGGAAATTGAACAGTGGGTTGCCAAGTGTCCCCCATGTCAGGAGTCCAGGCCAAACCCCCCAGCGGCACCACCCAGAGAGTGGGAGAAACCTAAGGGCCTGTGGTCACGCATCCATGTCGATTATGTGGGACTGATGCAGGGCCAAATGTTTTTGATTGTGGTAGATGCATTCTCTAAATGGCTAGAAATAGTCAGAATGGCATCTACCACCATGGAAGCAACCATAAGGGCTCTGAGACGACTCTTTGCCACGCATGGGCTACTAGATATATTCATATCAGACAATGTCCCACAATTCACGGTAAACCCATTTGATATTTTTTTGGCTGAGCTGGGGGTCCAACATGCACTCATGGTGCCCTTTCATGCCCCTAGCAATGGCCAAGCAAAAATTATGGTCAAACTGGCCAAATTAGCGCTGACCAGAATGGGCCCAGGGGATTGGCAGAGTAAAATAGATGCATTCCTCCTAATTCAACATATCACACCAAGCGCCTCAACAGGCAAGAGTCCAGCAGAACTCTTAATGTGCCGCAAACTCTGAAACAAATTGGATCGCCTGCATCCCAACTACGTGCAAGAAAAAACTGACATAGACACCCATAATAACCGACAATTCGGCATAGCCGACCTTGTAGTCGCTCAAAACTATGCAGAGGAACTGATGTGGGTACCGGGGGAAATCACAGCAATAACGGGTCCCAGATCTTATCGCCTACAGGTGGCGAATGGCCAGATATGGAAGCGGCACTGGGACCAAGTGCATAAGCGAGTAGCCCAAGTGTCCAAAGAGTACGATAGCATAGGAGGCCAAACAGAAACAACCCCAGAAAGAATAATAGACATAGACCCTTTGCAGAGTCACCTACCTGAGAGTCCAGATGGTTCCAGTGGCGGCATCCAGTTGGCCGTGCCTGGCAAAGTAATCCAGAAGGTTCCGGGGGCCGAGCCAGCAGCAGCAGCAGACCCATTTGAATAGGTTGCTGCTGCTGAGAGAAATGATCTGTGCAGGTCAACAAGAGTCAGGCAATGCCCTGCGTACCTGCGTGATTACATCGTGATTACATAGTCGGATTGGTCAATCTGGTCTAAGAAGGGAGGGTGTAATATATCCTTATATGGAAGTTTATGTAGATAGTTTTGGCAGCAAAGCAGTCTCAGAGAGCAGGAAAATCCTGCTCCCTGATTGGCTGGGACGTGCTGGCAGCCTAAGTATAAAAGCATTAGACTGGTTACTGTTACAAGCAATAAAGCCCTGTTTCAAAAGGTGAATCATCTCTGTCTCCTGATTGCCCATACAAAACATAGACCTCATCTGTGCCCAATTTCCTTTCAGCTTGTTAGAAAATATGCATGCACAAATAAATTTTAAATTATTAGATGTAAAACTTGGAGATAATACATAAAATTTATAAACTGAGCTGACAAAGAATATCATATATATTTCATAAAATGCAGACTTTCTTTTAATATTATTCTAATTTAAGAACAATAATTGTATTCCCAATGTTTGTAAGGAAGTTTAGTTGACTTCAAAAATGTGTATTATTTTTGGTTTCAGGCATTAGTTAAATATTCTAAAAGAACAAAGTGAATAAACTTACATTTTATTGTCAAAATATAAAGTAGACTTTGAAAAGCATGGACAGTGAAATCTTTCATTGTTTCTCATTAAGTTCATATTTTATGGAGCAAATGTCAGAGAAAAAGTAATGACATTGCAGCATTTGTAATGGCAACGGTCATTTCTGAAGCATTATTGAAACATGAGAATCAAATTAAGTATAATGTATGGTGCATATTTGTACTATGTTATTCTCATGCAGGAAAAATAGTTGGCTGGGTTTTGATGGTATTAGATTAAGAGATTCTTAGATGCTGTTAATCTAAAGATTCATACTGGGCAATGTCTAAATTGTTCTGAGTCATAATATTGATTTTGGATGGGAACTTTTACTTGTAGTTCTCCCTTTTTTTTAGGGCAGAAAGAGCACAGTTTCTAGCTGCCTCTTAGCCAACCTGCTTTTGAGATCACTAATATTACAGTTGCATTTCCCTGAAGCATTGCACTCTGGTTGATAGCTCGGTAGCATATCTCTCTCTCTCT
>JAEANM010029776.1:0-10123 GCA_017656035.1 Myanophis thanlyinensis | reverse complement strand
ACCTTAACTTACCTGCGGTTGCATAAGCATTTCACTGCATATCATACCCATGTATGATTGTGTATGTGACCAATAAATTTGGATTTGGATTTGGATACCTCCTGCCAGCTTCTGTTCACATAGAGGTAGTTTCATTCAGGATCACACACTGAGTGTGGTTGGTCAGCCAACTGCAAATCCATCTGGTGGTGGTATTATCTATCTCACATTTTTCTATCTTACCAAGAAGTAGGTTGTGATCCACTTTTTCAAATGTCTTACTGATGTCTGAGTATACTATATCCACAGCATTTCCTTGCTCCATTAATTTAGTCACTTTATCAAAGAAGGCAATAAAACCTGTTCGATATAATCCATTTTTAACACACTCATGCTGGCTTTTAGTAATCACTTGCTCATTTCTAAATGTTCACAAATCTGCTGCTTGATTATCTTTTCCAGGATTTCCCCAGGTATTGATCTCAATAACTGGAAAAATGCACTTGATCTTTTAAAAAAAAACCCCATAGAATAAAACACATATAAAAAGAAAAGAAAAAACCCCAAGAAAAATAAAAATAAAGTTAAAGAATATATTAGTGGCTTCCAACCTTCTTTTCAATGAATAATTACAATGTTATTGTTCTTTCTCCCTCTTCTGCCCCACATTTAATTCACACTCTTTGAATCCATAAATTATATTATGTTATCTCCTTTTCTTAGCAAAAAGTCCAAATAAGGTTTCCAGGCTTTCCCAAAAAATTTTTTTGCAATGAGCACCCTGTTACTTATTTCTTACAAAATCTAATCCATGCTGATGCAACATATTTGGGCAATTTTTATCTAGTTTTCAACCTTTCTTTTTTAGGGAAGGATGAATGACTTACAATTTCAATGGGTCCTTAAACAAGAAGATTATCTTGAGCCTTTTCAGTCACGATTCAACCTGATTATAATATTAAGATGGCATTGATCATGTAATCATCCCGACCCTCCTTGACCTGTCAGTTTAGTTTAGTTTGGTTTATTGTCATTACACCTCGTACAATGAAATTAAATGCCATCTTCAGTGTACATTATAACCACAAAATAAAACACAGACACACATCCTTCTATACAATTGGATTGAATTAATACTGCACCCTGATACTGCATTAATATTGCACTATTCAGTAGAATTCAGTATAGTTACTGCTCTGGCATAGAAGCTGTTTATCAGCCTATTTGTCCTTGTTTTTATTGTCCTGTACCATCTGCCAGATGGTAATAGTTCAAAAAAAAACAACTGTGCCCAGGATGAGATGGATCTTTAAGGATGTTTTGGACTTTCTTAAGGCAGTGAGAGCTATAAAGCTCTTCCAAAGAGGGGAGAGGTCAACCAATGATCCTCTGGGCAATGGTGTTAACCCTCTGGAGTGCTGTCCTATCTGCCACTGTGCAATTGGCAAACCACACACAGATGCAGTAAGTTAAAATACTCTCTATGGTGCAACGGTAGAAGATTACCAACAGTTTTTAATTCAGCAGCCTTTAATATCATTGAAGGTGGGATCCTTGTGGGGTGGCTTAGGAAAGGGGAGTGGGAGGTCATTAATTACAATAGTATCTATGTATGTATGTATGTCTGTCTATCTGTCTGTCTATCCACAATATACAATACATTACAAAAGTAATGTAGTGTATATTGGAGATGGTAAACCTTTGAGAGCTGTATGTAATGAAATTTCATTTTGATGTATGCCAATTAGTGTACATTCAAAATGACAATAAAGTTATTCTAAGTTCTTCTTTTTCTTTTTCCAGGACTGGTTCTAATAGATGTTGGTAGGAGGAGAAGATAAAGCTTGAGGCCGTGTTTCAAGGGTGCCTCAGGGTTCTTCCTTCATCCCCATTCCTTTTAACCCCTAAATGAAGCCGATCCATTGGCATGAGGGTGTGGTGTCATCAGCCTGTTTTCTTTTCTTCACTAAACCAATTCCTCAGTAGTCAGGAAATCAATATGGATATTCAGCAGAGAATATATAGAAAATATTACACTGTAACAGATACATTTCAGGCCATAATTTTATTGCCAAACTAATGGCTGCAAATAATTGAAAAGTCAGAAATCAGGGAATGCTGCAGGTGAGGGAATCAGGATATGATAATGAGGAAATCTTGCTATTTGTAGGCAGATTACTATTGTGTAATAGAAATCAAATAAAAAGTTGTACAGTATAGAAAAAAATATAAGGGTATTCACTTTTCAGTAAATGTGCTATTTTGATATTCATTAACTGGATTCATACAAACAGACCTACATACTGAACTTTAATAAAATGTCAGTAAAACACAGCAAATATCAATTTTTCCAGAAAGAGTATTTCTGTTTATTCCTCTCAGTGAGACACTGTAAACATTTCAGTGTCTGTGACTAGGTTAATTACTAAGTCTAAATTCTTACAAATTCTTTTGGAGTAGTACAATAAAGTTACTTGTGGGTTCATATATTATTAATGTGCTATCACATTAATTATCTTCAATTATTATTTTTCAGAACTTTTTTTAAATAACAAGATATAGCTAGAATATACAGTATGTATGAAGTTTGATTTCTGCCTTACAACTCTAGAAAACAAGAAGCAACAAAGTATAAATGCTGTATAACCAGCATATTAAATATCTCTGCAATTAACCATTTAAAAGTAATCAAAAATTAATTTAGAAATTACATTATGCCAAACTTTTCTTCTGCCTCTATTCTATAAAACCTTTTCAAAAATAGTACTGGGTAAAACATGCTTTTCTAATACTTTTTTGTGTCTTCAAATAAGCCTTGGCTCCTAGCAAGTCTGCAGACACAGAGAGAATGACTGACCCAAAATCACCCATTGGCTTTGACGCTTAAGACAAGAGGAGAATTCACAGTCTCCTGGTTTATAGCCTAATGCCTTTAATTACTTAATTGGTATCATCCCAATTACTAATCCATATTAGCTAGCTGCATTTCCCAAAAGGACATATAACATACACCTAATAGTTTAAAATAATGATTTTGTCTATCATTTTCCAGCTTTTTGAGAAACAAAGGATATATTTTATTGAATCTAGGTTTGTTCTGATGTAGTTTATTGTGTATTTTGTCCACTGTGGTTTATAAGCTATACTTATGGCCTGTAGCAGGGGTGGCAAACTCAGGACCCATGGGCTGCATCTTGCCTGCAGGATGCTTAAATCTGGTCCATGGGGCTGGCCTGGAAATAACAAAGGACTCACCCATGTTGCCTCTGGCAGCCAAAACAGAGCTCAGGGAGGCTGCATTCTGGCCAAAATGGGGCACAGGGGGGCCCCACACACCCCCTCCACTCCCATTTTGGCTGGCAGGGTGCTGCAGGATGTCATCCAGGCAAAAAATGGGGCATGGGGGGGGGATACCCCATTTTGGCCAGCAGGATGCTGCAGGTGGTGTCCATCCCATCTCTTTCTCCCCCCTCAACTGGCCCATGGAGGAGAACTACAATGATGATCTGGCTCTTGAAGAAATCCAGTTTGACACCCCTGGCTTATGGTTTTTCTTCCCTACAGCCTGAAAATAGGCAGCAATGTAAATTAAATAAATAAAATAAACTGTCAAGAAATGAAGGAAGCTTAACAAATCCTTTTCTCGATTTTGATTCCTTTCTCTGCTTTTAGCTAGGCATTTTGTCTGGATGGTGTTCACCATGACTGTCCATTTGAGGGTTCCACTGCTTTTTTACCCTTCCAGAATAGTAAGCCAAGCACCAATTGCTTTCCTTTTCATTGACATGTAGTTTCCATACTTTTTGAATAAACCTTCCATCTGTTGATTCCTGCAGCATTCCCCTACTGTAACCTTACAATAAAGTTAGAGATAGATTTCTAGGTGTGCTTCTTGTCTACACTAACTTGCAGGGTTGAACACCTCCCCTCATTCTAGACAGTTTCTCTTATATGTCTATCTGTGGACTACTAAAAATAAAAATAAAATCAGTTTCACCATTACTCATTTGGGCAAAAAGAGGAAGCTGACAAAATGTTTGCCAATTTTTTTTCTAGTTGAAAAAAAGAAAAGGGCTACCATTCCTCTTTCTATCAATGAACCAAGAAAAACAGAATACTTTCAGCACTAGTTAAACCTAACATTTCCTCACTCCAGTGACCCACAATAAAATAGCCATGAAGAACAGTAACCAATGACCAGAGACAAGGTGATTTTCCTGCCAAAGTGCACATTAGTCAATTGGAGAGGAGGATACTCCAATGCCTACAATGAAATGAAGTACAACATGTGTCCTGAGACAGCAGAAGCCCCCCAACACACTCTTTTTGATAGGAAGCATGAAAAGACAAGCAGAAATTTACTTTGTGGTTGGCTGGGGATAGGTAGAAGACAACACTGTGTGCTCCTGCCCTCAAGAAATGGTTATAGGCCCGTAGTTGTGGTGGGGCAACTTGGCCACGTGGAGACCAGTCTTTAATCTTTATTTACCTTTTTTAAAGCTAGAAGAACAGAGTTTTAATAATCTGTGGATAGATTTATCTCTCCCCCACTTTAGGGTGAGTATTCAAATGCTAGGATCCATCCTAGAATAGGTCATTTTAATATGATTTAACAAGATGAGATTTTGCCCACACTTTGAGGATCGATATCTATCAGTCCTCAGATTCCTCAGAAGAATGTGAGGACTGATAGACTTTAAGAAGGAATCAAGCTTCATGAGACTGAAAAGATAACAAAATTGTGTCTGTAGGAGGGCTTCTTTACCATAGCATTCATAAATGGCTAATTTACAATACTCAGAATCCTCCAAAAATCCTTGGCCAGTCTTTAGTTTCTGATCAATTAAAGTTCAGCAACAACTGAACTTTAGAGAGCTAACAAGGCACAAGTATAATGCTTTGTGAGTATTGAATTGACAATGTTCAATGGACTTTTAAAAAAGTATTTCAGTTAGTTTTGCTTCAAATGACACAGTGAGATGCATGCCCAGATAAGTGCTGTTTTATTAATTGATAAGTTTATTGTGATGAGCCAAAACTGAAATAAAGTCAAAAGGGTCTTGGAAAAAGACATATTTGCAACAATTTCACAAAAAGCAGACATGTTAATGTAAACAATTAAGTTAATCTTGTGGTACCTTGAAGAATATCACAGTAACAACATGCCAGAAAAAAAGGGCATAGGAGATATATGCAAATATAGATTACACAAACAAGAATAGATAGACCACTTTTTATGACAGTACCAGAAATTGTAAGAATTAAATAACATACAAAATACAATGCCATTGCCAATGTTTGTAGTGGCTGTTGCATTTATAGAGATACTTTAGTAATATATTTCTATTCTTTTCAAACTATATGCATTTGTGTTGTTATTTACTTAGACAAGATGATATGGATAAAATATGAAGGGCTTGAATGTATGAATTGGCATTAAGAGACATCATAGGATGGTTGATATGTTAGAATCTTTTTGTGAAGCAGCTATATGTGATGATTATTATTAAAGATGACAAACTATTGATATAGAGCTAAAAAGTCATAAGTAGCCTGCAAGCAGGTCAGATCAAGTTGTTAAATGTGTAGAGCACAAATTTATACAACCCACACTAAAAATAGCAAATGTAGTCAGTAATATACCATGAAGGAAGTTTTACTTAACATGGTGCTTTCCAGTTATATTGGATTTCAACTCCCTGTCCCATCAAATAAGGAATAAGAATGTCCAAGGGTAAAATATAGGGTGGAAACTAGATGCCAAAATCTGTTCTAAAAGCTGTTTTTCAATGTTATTTGTTTGGGGTATTCATGTTATAGAGGTAGTGGATATAAAACTGTATCTTAGGCAGTTGCATTTCAACTACAGTATGTAAAAATTGTAAAGGAATATCTATGATACAATCTATATCATAATCTAAATTCAAGTCTTACTGTTTTGGTTCTTTGGGAATCGAAATAGATCAATGTTATCAGTCCTTATGTGTTCCTTCTTTGTAAAAAGGAGTCATTTTCATTATTAATATTTGCAAGTAGCTTTGAAAAATGAAAACTGCTTCATGAATTAAACTGCAGCTGATGTGCATAAAAGATTTTAAAGTTCTATTGTAAATCATGTCTGTCCCAAGCCATAAAAATAAAGATACCAGATCAATAAATTACACTGAAATAATTCACAATCATAAAGACCTTAATTAAATTGCAGTGTGACATTACGGTGCAGTGCAATCTCAAGCAAACTTCTCAGAAGTAAGTTTAAGTGAAATGTCTGGGAACATCTCCCAGCCCTAATATTAGTTTCACTAAAATGGTGATTTAGAAACTTACTGATGCTGATGATTATGAACAAGGTATATAAGAGAGGCATGTCTATTTATTTTTGTTGGGGGTTGTGGGTGGAATGGAAGAACTTAACATTTTTCTTGAGATTTTGTATGTCTGCTTCTTTAGTTTTTCCCCAGGAAGGAACAGCCTTGTTTGTGTTTCTTAACACGTTGTGTAAGTGACAACTCATGCAGTCCTTTATATCTACTGTCAGTCACATTAAGAGTTACTCCTAAAATAAATCAATCTTCTTTCCCACAGCCATCCAAATCCATAAACAGGGATAAATAGTAATTACCATGGTTAAGTAGCTTGGCCGTGCCTATGTGTTCTGGTTACAGTATTGTGGTAATTACTGCTGGCTCCCTGCCTGAGCACTTTTGCTGCCTGATTTCGCACTTCAAGTGGCCTTGCCAGTCTGATTATTTCTGGGCTCATGTGAACCAGCAACGCTTCTAGGGAGGGATTGCTCCTGCTTGTGGGGCTTTTGTTGGGATCGCAGCATCTTGGCCTCACTCTTGGCTACTGATGATTTAAGGCTATTCCTATATCAAAGTTGTAGTTTCCTTGTGGTGAGATTGGCATGCCAAGAAGTCTAATGAATGATCATGCAGAACCAATGTGATGTAGTGGTAAAAATGTTTGATGGTGACCTCTTCTCACACACTTCCTGGCCAGTCACTCTCACTCATCCTCAAAACGTATATATGTATAGTGATTAAGATGTTGGACTAGCAATGGGGATATGGAGATTTTAGTCTACCTTTAATCATGGAAGCTTACTGGGTGACTTTGGACCATTCCAGCTCAGAGAGTTGTTATGGGGAAAAATATGAAAAACTCTGAAACCTGGGCTTATGGATGCTGCAAGTCCCAAAATTCAGAAGGGCAGATGACAACTTGCTACAGCCAACTCACTGTGGCCAACTCACCATGACCATCTCATCATGGGACAACTCCCTGTAGGACAAGAATTAAACTAATATAAAAGAAATGGTGGAATAGAATCATTAAAGAAAAGATGCAAAATGAGAGACAGAATGAAATGTGAATGGCAAAATATTTTTTTAATTTATTTAAACAATTAAATCAAATTGTTAAATTGTCCTGCAGCAAGGTTTCCTGTGGTGAATTGTCCCATTCTGTCCCAGACACATTAAGTGATGATTGAACAAGTAGTTACCAGCAGCAACAAGTTGTGGTTACCAGCACCAACTTGAGCCCAAGAATAAGAACTACCCTTTCCTACTTGCATGAAACTCCAAGCTTATCTGAACCGTTTCGTAGCTGACTAGGACAATGTCTGTGTTCAAGCTTGCCATTGTATACAACAAGAATGGGTTTACCAGTGTACGAATAAGATGGATATTGGATGTGTTCAGTTACAGCAATGATAATTAAATAAAGCACAAAACTGAAAATAGCTTTAAATGATGCCTTTTTTTTTTCTTTGTTAAATTTCTTCTCTGCCTGTCTCACCACATGTAGCATAGTGGTTGGGTTCATACAACACACTAAACTGTAAGCAAGCACGCTAAGCAAATCACAGTTTGGCTTATTGTGCTGCACAAATGTAGCCTGTGCTTTCCTTTGGAGGGCAGAGCTGATTATTTTTTTTTAGCATTTCCCCACCCTAATATGTATTTTCTCCCTTTTACTGTTTGCAAAATTACATTAGTGAAATGTACAAAAGGCCTTAAGTTTCTTTGTCCTACACTGGCATTGAGTTGCTTCTGTGGTACTGCTTTTGGTGCCTGAAAGGGACTTCCTCTGTCTGTCAAGCCATCTTCACTTAGCTCCTCAATCTTTTAGCACTGCCTTCAAGAACAGCTTTTTGACAAATTAGTTCCTGAACTATTTAATGGTTCCTCTCCCACCAGTGTCTCTCCTGAATCATCTCCTCCCTTTCATTATCATTCTTTGAAATATATTTTGGATCCCAGCTTGACTAATATGCAAGCGCATAGGCAAAGATTATGTAATTTTTCATTTTTAAGACAGTTTCAGTTCCTACTTGCCTTTCTGACATAAATTCAAAGCAGTTCACAATCCATGAACTTGCCCCTTATGGGCTTAGAGAAAAGAGTTTATTTGATCACTTGGGATATGGCCCACTGAGAAAAGGACTTTATATTTGATGGGGACTTGATTAAAGAATATAGGTATGAAAAATTTCTGGTAAATTATGCCCTTTCATATAGGCCACTTCTAATCCCAGGAGTACATAATAAGAAGCAAATGTGCTGCAAGTGAAGTAAAATACAAATAATGAGGCTGCGAAAACCCCACAGATTTAGAAAGAACCATGCTCCTATTTAGTTTGAAATTATCATCCTACTTCCATTCATTTTTGTTAGAGAACCCCGTAGGCTGTAATGATTAGAATATTGACTGAAGAGAGCAAAATAAAAATCCCCATTTGACCATTAAGCTATTGGGCAATTTTGAGTTACTCACTAATCTCACTCTAATTTGTCCAGTTGGATTTTAGTGAGGCCCAACCTTCCTGCTAGTATGTCATGTACTATTCTGAATCAGTTTGGTAGTTAGCAAAGAAAGAAAAATTAGACAACCCCTGATCTGTTGGGTCATCAATTTAGACATATTTCCTTACCTAACATTTGCACAACACTGTGTACCTTCTCCAATTCCCACTGAGTCTCCCAAGCATCCCTGGACACTGCTGCATAACCTTCCCAACCCATGCAGTGCCTTTTGTACACCTTTGAACTATGAAGCATCTCTAGTGCACCTTCATGCACCCATCCTGACCCATTTGGTGCCTCTTGCACACCTCTGCACACACACCTGCTCTGCACAGTATCTCACATGCACCCAGTGCACCTTCCCAGACCTACACAGGGCATCTTGCAAACTAACCTGTGTGGTGCTTCACCCACAACCACATGTACCCCCTTACTTCCTCCCTCACCCCACCTGGCAGAAGCTATTCACCTGCTCACCCGCTTTGGACTTTGACTTCCTGCCAGCTTCCCCATTGACTTTCTAACTCAGGGAGCATAAGAAATGATAATCACATGATCATTGCTGACTGGTAGCACAACAGTATAGCAATTCTGATGTGGCTACAAGTTTGACATATTTCATTCCAATGGGAGTGATGAGTCCTGGTTATTGGATGCATTCCGTAATTTATTACATTTGGGGTACTTTGTTCAAAAATTCTTGTCCTATGATGCACCGTTTTGTCCAATTGAATGTTACAAGCCAACAAACAAACATGAGTTTTTTTAAATAGTATATAGATGTTGTGGGATAAGAGATTGGATTATGCTTATGTATCACAAGTATAGGGGCAATACATTCCTAATTTCTATCCATACAATTTGATTTGTTTCCACTGATTTGTTTCTACCATTCTATTTTTAGAAGATAAAATATGATTGGCTATTGACTCTTTTGGATTTATAATGGATTCTTTTTACAAGAAAACAATGTGAAAACCAAACAGCAAGACTGTCTTTCTCGCTCAACTATTCTCCAAACTTTAAGCACCCATGTTGTTGTTTTAAAAGAGCCTCCTTAAAGAAAATTGGCTGCGACAAAACTCCTTAATGTGGTTTAGTCACTTTGATTATGCCATTGATTTATTTTTAATTATCCCTTCATTATTATTATCCTTTCCCATCTCTCCATTATTTTTGTACAAGTTTCAGAGCATTTCAGTTTCAGCTCAGGCTTGGATCTCTGATTCTCATTTGGGTGTTTCAGTTCAATTCAAACTTTATTATCAATGCACAACATGTGTGCAGTGAAATTGAATGAGCCTCCATCAGTACAATCACACAAAGCACAGAAA